>CAUYQV010165431.1:0-10225 GCA_963574575.1 Galagoides demidoff | reverse complement strand
GAATGTTTTAAAACTATAACTGAGAAAATGACATGAAGGCTGTGTTGATCAGTTTGATGGAAGTATTTTGGATTGCATGCGAAAACCCCACACTGTACCCCAGAAGTGCATTAATGTACATAGTTACCATTCAATAAAATTTTTTAAAAAAGCCTAGATAATAGCCAAAATATTTATATTTAAATGTATGTGCATGTGTATGTATGTGTATATAAAGGACATTATTATAAATAACAAAAGAAGGCATTCTAATCTGTGTAAAAAATAAAGATGCAAGATATGTTGGGAAAAAGAAAAAAAAAAGAACTGCTGATTTAAACTCAAATATAGATCCTGGGATGCTGGCCCCCTCTTTGTAAAATTTTGCAATGAATATATTGTAAATAAGGGTACATTTAACTAAAATTTCCCACTTTCCCTATGTATGATGATTTATGGGACAGCCTGTATAAAGCCCCTCAATAAACTGAGATTATGCCCTGTAGGACAATTTCAACTTTACCCCTTGCCACTCCCACTTCTGCATTCAACAATCTAGTCACACAAATCTATTTATCTCTTCTCAAATGCAAAATAACATTTTACAACTTCAAGTTTAGATACACAGTTATTCTACCTGGAAAACTTACCTTTCACATACTGGGCTGCCTTTAATCACTTTGCAAATTCAATTCTGCTAGCAATTTTTTTCATAATGCCCTTTGTCACCCATTGCCAGACCACAGCAAAGGTTACTCACACTTCCTCATGACATTAAATTCCTTAATTCTATCATTACACTACATTTCCCTAATTAGATTGAAAGGATGATCAGGGAAGAGTTTATGCCTTTATTATCTTCTCATCTATAGCACCTACCACCATGATTCAAAATTAGTGGCTGTTAATTAAATCATTTATTCAGGATCAGAAATAAAGCTAAACAAATGTAGCCTTTGCTCTCTTAGTTTTTGCTTTTTGTTTTGTGGGCTTTTCATGTTTTGTTTTGTTTCTTTAAAAAAAATTCTCAATTCATTTGGCTTTACAAATCATTTTAATCCCCTTCCTAGTTTCTTTCTGTGCCACCATATCATACCAAGCTTTCTGTTTTAGACAAGCAAGGTTTTCTCTAAGTTCTTAATGCTGAAGCAAACAAGATAACATACAGGTAAATATTCAGGTCTACCTCTCAGGTTTGGGTCTGACTACTCTGCATCACTCCAGGTAAGAGGCTTTAGTCATCCTAGTTCTTTGACTAGACTGCCAGACCATGTTTCCAGACCCGCATTCCTGCTCTTCCTTTGCTTTTCCAAGTCAATATTGGATCTCCAAAATTTCAATCCTTAATTGTTTCCTATTGTTTTTCACAGTAATTATATTATCTATTATATTAGCATGGAATTGGCTAGTCCATAGTCTAGTCATTTTCTTCCTCAATTATCTCTAGCATTGGGCTTATCTTTACATATGTGATTAACAAAGATCTAGTAAAAGTAAAAAAAATAGAAAAAATATGAGATAGTATATAATAGATATGTAATTTTAGACTTTTATATGTGTACACATATACAATTTATCAATACCAGTTCACTCACTATAGCTTTGTAGGAAAGAATTGTACAGTTTGGAAGATGACTATAAAAGTGAATATGAATATCAGAGTTTAGTTATATGTATTATAGATGAAATACTTGTGAAAGATGATCTAATCCAATTTCCTCCAGTCAGACACAAGAAAAGAGAAGCTAAATACAGGGATATGTTCAAGGTGAAACAGCTGGATAAAGTTAGTTAAAAGATGGAATGTTCTCCTAAGATCAAGAGGAAGAGAAGATTGTTCATTATTACTTCTTCTCGGTAAAATTGATAAACCTCTAGCTAACTGATTAAGACAAACATATCGTGTTCATGAATAAGTAGAAACAACATTGTTAAAATGTCCATACTGTCTAAAGTAATTTATAGATTCAATGAAATCCCCATCAAAATACCAACATCATAGTTCACCAATCTAGAAAAATAATCTACACTTCATCTGGAACAAGAAGAGAACCCAAATAGCAAAAGCAATCTTAAGCAAAAAAGGAAATCTGAGCATCACATGATCTAACTTCAAACTATACAATAAGGCTAAAATAATCAAAACAGCATGATATTGGCACAAAAATAGAGACACAGACCAATGGAACAGAGCAGAGATTCCCAGATAAAATTACCTATCTATAACCAACTGATCTTTGACAAAGCAAACAATATACACCAGGGAAATGAAGTTCTATTCACTAAATGGTGCTGGGAAAATTGGATAGCCACATGCAGAAGAATGAAAAAGGCTCTATTTCTCTCACCATTCACCAAATTAATTCAAAATAGGTAAAAACTTAAGTTTAAAGCATAAAAGCATAAAACCATTAAGAATTCTAGGAAACATGTAGGAAAAATTCTTCTAAATTTTTCCCTAGGCAAAACAATTTATGAATAAGATGCCAATGGTATTACAGTAACAACAAAAATAAATCAATTAGACAATTAGACTTGATAAATTAAAAAACTTTTGTACAGCTAGGAAATAATCAACAGAGCAAACAGACAACAGAGATAGTGGGAAAAATATTTGCAAGCTATTAATCCAATAAAGGGCTAATAACCAGAATCTATAAAGAACTTGAGCAAATCAGCAAGGAAAAAACAAGCAACCCCACTAAAAAGTGAGCAAAAGACATGAATAGAAATTTTTCAAAATAAGACAGACAGTAAACATATGAAACAATGTTCAATGTCACTAATCATCAGAAATATGCAAATTAAAACCACACACCACAGTTAAAACAGCTATCACATCACCACAGTTAAAATAGCTTAAAAAGTCCAAAAACAAAAAATGGATGAAGAGAGAAAGGAATGCTTATATGCTGTTGGTGGAACTGCAAATTAGTACAACCACTACAGAAAATAGCGTGGAGATAACTCAAAGAACTAAAAGAAAACATACCATTAATGTAGCAATCCCAATACCAGGTATTTACCCAATGGAAAAGAAGCCATTTGTTCAAGAAGGTATTTGCACTCAAATGTTTATTATAGCACACTTTACAATTGCAGACATGTGGAATACACCCAAATCTCCATCAATTCATGAGTAGACTAAGAAAGTGTGGTAAAGTATACCATGGAATGCTACTTGGCCTTGGAGAAGGATGAATTACAGCCTTTTGCAACAATTTGGATGGAACTGGAGACCATTATTTAAAAGAAGTATCTAAACAATGGAAAAACAAATATCACATGCACTTGCTAAGTTGGAACTAACCAACGAGTACACACATGTACAGAGGGAAATAAAACTCAGTCAAAAATTCAGGGGGAGGGAGAAGGAGAGAATGGATGTAAACCTATCTAATGGGTATGATGAATACTATGTGGATGGTGGGGACATTTATAACACTGATTTAAGCATAATAGAATAGATATTTGTAACCAAAAACATTTATACCCAGTAATATTTTCAAAATAAGAAAAAAAACTTCAGCTCTTTTTTCATGCTTCATGTATCTGAGTTTTTTCATGGATATCCTTTATTAAGTTGTAGAAGTTTTATTGGCAATTTGCTAAGAGTATTTTATTATGTTACAGAGTTTAAATTTTTGTAAATTCTCCTTTTTTGCATTTATTTACATGATCATTTAACATTTTCTCCTTTATTTGCTAATCCTGTGAAATTAGTTGATTTATATTCAAATATTAAACTGACCTCTTTCTGAGATAACCACTCACATGTTCATGATAGAATACCGTCTTGATATATTGATAGATATAATTTGCTATATTTTATGGAGGATTGTTGAGTCTATACCCAGGAGTGGTAATTGGTCTAAAATTATCTTTTGTCATAATGTTTTAGTTCCAGGTTTTTCTGGTACCAGGGTATGTTAGCCTCAGAAAAAAAGGTTTGGAAGTGTTCCCACCTGACATGCAAATTTGGCTTGTGTTTTCTGAGTTTGTATAAATATCTCTGCTTATTCTTTAAATTGACAAAATCCACTAGTAAATTATCCAGGTCTAAAGTTTTCTTTGTAGAAAAGTTTTCAATTACTAGTTCAGTTTCTTTATGTATTATGGATCTAGTTCTATCTTCTATTTCTTATTGCATCAGTCCTGGTAAATAGTTATTTTTAAGAAATATAAGAATTTAATTCAAATTGTTGAATTCATTAGGGTGCTGCTGTTAAAAAATGTTCCCTTATTCTCTTTTAATTACCTTAGGAAATGCAGAGGTATCTTCTCTTTAATTCCTAAAGTGTTTGGTTTTTGCTTCCACTACTTTTCTTAATCAGTTAGCTAGAGATTTATCAATCTTTTCAAACTGACAACTTTTGGATTTGTTGATTTTTCTCTTTTGTATTTTTGTTTTCCATTTCATTTATTTCTGTTTGTCATTATTCTCTTACTCTGAGTTATTTTGCTTTTCTTTTTTTAGCTTCCATGCTTGAAATATTAGGTAACTAATTTAAAACATTTTTTCTTTCTTACTATATTAATTTAAAACTATTCTTCTCTTTCTAAACAGTGGGTTAGCTGCACCCCAAAAATGTGGACATATTTCCATGGCCCTTCAATTCAAAATGTTTTAGCTTCACTTGTTTTGGACAAGTTGGTCATTTGGTAGTATATTGGTTAATTTACTAATGTTTTATAATTTTTAACTTGTTTTGATATTGGTTGTGTTGTATTTAATTCCATTAAGTTCAGAGAAAATGCTCTGCATGTTTCGGTGGTCTGAGATTTACTGAGACTTGTTTTATGAACACTTATATGCTCTTAGAGCTCTACTAAGTCTACTCATGTGAAAAGAATGAGTCTTCTGCAATTGTTCAATAATGCTTTATAAAGATCAATTCAATCAATTTGTTTGACAGAATTTTTCATTTTCTAAATCAACACTCAATTTCTGTCTACTTATTCTATCAATTACTGAAAAATTATTAGATATGATCGTAGATTTGTCTATTTTTCTCAGTAGGGTTGGTTTTGGCTTCCTAGATTTGAAGCTATGCTTATAACTGCATACACATTTAGCTTTGATTTTATCTTTCAGATGATTTCATCTTTTTATTACTTATTTCTAGCAATACTCTATTTCATTTCTTTTCTTCCTTGGCAATTTCATTGTATTTATTTATTTTAAATAATTGCTACTAAGATAATTTGTAATCAAAAGTTATAATCACATTCATTTATGGGATACAATGTTATGATTTGATATATGCATATGATGTAAAGTGGTTAAACCAATCTGATTAAAAAATCCATTACCTAACTTATTTATCAATGTGTGTAAGGAGATGTTTAAAATTTAGTTATTTAGAAGTATATAATACATCATTATTGACTATACTTACTCTTCTGTACAATAGATCTTGAAAATTATTTCCTTCTATCCATTATTTTATGAATTTTATTTTTAATTCACAAATAATAATTGATCATAATTGTATATATTTATGAGGTACAGTGTGATGTTTTGATATATATTTAAAATGTGGAATGATTAACTCAGGGTAATTAATAAAATCCATAATATCACATGGCACATGCTCACTATGTTTCTGTGGTGGAAACATTCAATACCTTCTTTTTCAGAAATTTACAATGCATTATTGTTTATTATAGTCACCATTCTGTGTAATTAATCACTAAAGCTTACTTCTTTTGTCTAACAGAAAATTTCTATCTTTGATCAACATTTTTTCCCCCATCCACCCCCTCCCCAAGCCTCTGGAAATCACATTCTTCTCTCTCCTATGAGTTCAACTTTTTTTCCAAAATATTAGGGGATAAGGGGAGATACATGTTTTGTTTACATACTTTATTTTTTGTTTTTGTACAGACTGAATCAAAGTTGTAAGTGTGCTCTTCACCCAGATAATGTGCAATGTACCTAATAGTTGTGAACTTACCCATCCCCTTTTTCCCCCTCCCCCAGCATAATTTTCATTGAGATTTACTTCCATATGTGCAATTAAGTATTGATTGATCAATTCCAATTTTACATTGAACATATGTATTTGTTTTTCAATTCTTGTGATGTTTCACTGAGAATGGTCTCCAGTTCCATCCAAGTTGTCATAAGAGATTACTAGTACTCCATGGTATGCATATACCACATTTTATCAATTCGTTTATGTATTGGTGGGCATTTGTGTTGTTTCCACATCTTTGTAACTGTGAATTGTGCTGCTATAAACATTTGAGTGCAGGTGTCCCGTTTATAAAATGATCTTTTCTCCTTTGGGTATATACCTAGCATTTGGATTGCTGGATCAAATGGTAGGCCTTGTACACATTCTATGAGGTATCTTTGTACAATTTTCCATAGAGGATATACTAGTTTGCATCCCATTAACAGTGTATAAGAGCTTCTTTCTCTTCTCATCCACGCCATCATCTGTTGCTTTGAAATTTATGATGTGAGCCATTAATCACTGGAGTTAGTGATATTTCAATGTATTTCTGATTTGTATTTCCCTGAGATTAGACATGATGAGCATTTTTTCATGTATTTTTTGGCATTAGTCTGTTTTTGTTAGAAAAGTTTATGTTCATGTCTTTTGCTCATTTTTTTAGAGTCCACATATAAATGAGATCATACTGTATTGGTCCTTCTGTCCCTGGCAATTTACTTAGCATAATGTTCTCCAGATTCATCCCATTGTCACAAATAATAGGATTTCCTTTTTTAAGGCCAAATAGTATTCCATTATTTATATACTGGAATTTTCTTTACGCATATTTTCATTCCATATTTTCTTTATGCATCTATACATAGATGGATACTTAGACTGATTCCAGCTTTCTTCCATTTAGTCTTATGAACTAAGATAAAATATTAAGGCTTCCCCTAACCAGCTGACCAACTGGACCCGCTCTTGCCCAAGAGGTTTTCTAAAACTGAATTGCTAGCCATGAGAAGGGAGATCAGACATGCCTCATCATGCCCCCTCCCCTTCTTGGAAATGTCCTTTGTGACTCACTAACAGGCTAAGACTAGGCAAGACCTACCTGCAGATCCTCAATATACATAACAAACTACCTGAGTCTGTCTGGTGCTTTGTCTCTAATTAACAGACCATTTATTTTAGGCATTCCTTTTCACTGATCCTGGTCTTTTAGACAGAGCCTAACTCTTTCAGCCAATTGTCAGCTAAGAACCTTTAAACCCACCTATAACCTGGAAGGTCCCCCACTTCCAGATGGCCCACCTTTTGGGGCCAAACCAATGTATGTCTTCCACTTACTGATTTATGACCCCACCTGAATCACTGTCTCCCCAAACTGTATAAAACCAAACTGCAACCCTGTCACCTCAAGTCTACATGTTCAAGTCTTCTTGGGTGTGACGCTAGTCATGGTCCTCAAATTTGGTTCAGAATAAACCTCCTTAATTATTTTACAGAGTATGGCTTCTTTTCTTTCAAAGGTCTTTAATTGCTGTGTCTTTTTACATCCTTTAACCTTCAACCTGTTTGAGTCTTTGTTTAAAAACAACACTGAATCTTCCATTTTTAATTCAATCTGACAACCTTTATTTTCATGTATACATTAATGCATTTATGGGGTACAATGTGTTGATTTCCTACAGAATTAGGAATGCTTACATCACACTGATTAATATATACCTCATCTCATTTACTTAGTTATTGCATTAAGACATTTATACTCTATACTAATACATCCGACATGTACCCTTGCATTATGTACCATTGGTGTGATCCCACCATTCACCTTCCCTTGATCTGACCTCCCCTTCTTCCTCTCCCACTTCTCCCTCTTTCTTCTTGGGCCGTAGTAGTGATCTATTCTTCATATGAAAGTGTGAGTGATTGTAAATTGGTTTCGATTGGAATTCATTTATGTTTAATGCAATTGTGAATATGTTTTAGTTTAAGCTTACAATTATTAATGTTCTATTTGTCCTCTCTCTTTATTCCTTATTTCTATGTTTTTTGATTAATAAAGTTTTTAGTAATTTTACTTCCTTATGTTGCTTTTATTAGCTTTTCAGCTAAATTTAGTTTTAGTATATTATAGTGGTTGATCTTGGGACTTCCATATGGTCTCTTGATTTCTTTCACTCTATCTCAAATTAATAAGAAATCACCTCATGTAAATTGTAAAATCCTTATAGCAGAAAATTTCCTCTCATCCATAGATGAAAGCATTAATGTAAATGGTCAATGATCCACTTCTTTTAGTAGGGGGAAACTCCCAGGGAACAGAGAAACAAAGGGCGGTGAGCCAGTATAGGCCTCCTAAGAACTGAACATCTGAATGGGTACTAATGATATTTGCTAGGATGGAATGGCCTTATATACTAAATAACATTTTTAGAATGTCCCTAAATAAAGAATTGATTATACTTAATTAAGTCCAGACTTTATAGCTCATGGCTCTCTAAAAAATGTTATGTAAGATATATAATGTGTTAAAGTATAAAATGAGATGCTTCTTAACTTAAATGTTCTCCTTGCTATGTGAGGAAACTGCAAATCTCACAAAAAAACTTCATTCATTATTCCTGAGGGCAGAGTGCCTTCCTAATGCACTCTGATGGTCTTTATATCAAGTATAACTTGATTTCATTCTTATTATAAAGAAAGTACTTGGGTTTCCGTGGATATCAAGAGAAGTATTTTTCTCTTTGGCAAGACTTGAATACTCTGTCTCCTTGGAGTGAGTTTCTGCTAAAAATCTCTGCTTAACTCTTTCAGACTTCTAATTGTCCCTTTTCCTTAAATTCTCAGAAGCCACCACTGCCAAAACCTTGGTGATCAAACTTACAACTTTCCCTATGAATGAAGACATATTTGGTGTGATGTGTATATACCTAATTCAGTAATTGCTGTGATTATAATCTGCTACTAAGAAGCAAGTTATCCAATCACAATTGTGTAGAGACAAACTTGACAGCTTGTTTCCCTACCGCCACCACAACCACATACTGTTCACCATTCATTTCTTACTTGGGAAATAGGCAAGTTAGGAACAGGGATTATAAAGCGTCACTCAAATAGAAAGAGCCTTCGGTGGATTTCTGAAGGTCATGATGCCTTTATATGGTAAAGTTAAATTCCAAAAGAAAAAGTTTTCTTAATACATATGAATATTTATGTTGCATGAACAATATCTACCCTTAGTAGTCTTCCCTTCAAGCTGTAATAAGCAACAGAAGAGTTACATAAACACCTATTCTCTCATCTCAATTACAACTTGATCTCATCCATATTATGGAACTGCCAGTATGATTCATTCTTCTTCACTTTGTTTCAGTTAACCAGCCTGGCTGATAATTATAACATGATTGGGAGAAAATTACTCCTTCCCAACAATAGTGAGAACAGAAATATGTTTACTTCTTGTTTGAATAACACTGCAATTAGAATAGACAAGCTACCAACTATAATTGGATCTAAGGGACATCATCCCTGGAGTTTTAGGATTTGTAACACTGTAAAAATAGATTTCTAAATCTATTTTACTTGTATGAGTCAAAATTTTCAAAAGGTATACATAACTTAAATTGTCTTAGAGTGCCATTGGCTGGTTCTTTGTAGCACAGACACAGGACAGTTACAGCAATATGAAAGAAATATCTACCATGATTACGAGGATATCTATCACAATTTTCCTAGGTTTGAGAAGAAACTGGGCTTGTGTCTAAATGTTCTAGGTCTCTGTTAATCTGTAGCTATAGAAATCTATATTTTTTCATTCATTGAGACTTCCTGATTATTTTGTACATATCTCTAGCAGTGGTAGAAAAAAACTGTGAACTTGAAATGCAGAATAGTTTCTTAATAGAAGAAGCAGAGAAAGAAAATAATTTCAATGGTTCAGAGGTAAATCGATGATATTGCCATAAATCGACCACAAGTTCATATAAAGAATATTTTGTCAGTTATGAGAAGGGGGGTCCTTTGTTTTATATGTAATGTGATAGTAATTGATCTATGCATGTATACAGATGTACAAGATATCATAAAATGTTTCAGGGAAATTGGACAGATTTTTTCTTCCTGGGATTTTCCCACTACCCCAAATTGGAGGTCACCATTTTTGTGCTGTGTCTGCTGATGTACCTGACTACCTTGCTGGGAAATGTTATTCTGATCTTCATCACCATCCTCGATTTCCATCTGCACACCCCCATGTATTTCTTCCTCAGCAACCTCTCTTTTCTGGATATCTG
>CAUYQV010165425.1:0-20136 GCA_963574575.1 Galagoides demidoff | reverse complement strand
TCTCTGGTTCTAGAACTTTCTGGTTTTTAGATGTGAGATTTCTTGGCCCAGTTCTCTAATATTCTTGTATTTTCTCTACTTTCCATCTCTTCAAGTTTATTCTTTATATCTTCAATCCTTCCATTCGATTTTTTTTTTTTTGAGACGGAGCCTCAAGCTATTCCCCTGGGTAGAGTGCCATGGCATCACAGCTCATAGCAACCTCCAACTCCTGGGCTCAAGAGAGTCTCCTGCCTCTGCCTCCCAAGTAGCTGGGACCACAGGACCACAGGCGCCTGCCACAACACCCGGCCATTTTTTGGTTGCAGCCATCATTGTTGTTTGGCGGGCCCGGGCTGGGGATTCGAACCCGCCGCCTTAGGTGTATGTGGCTGGCGCCTTAGCTGATTGAGCCACAGGTGCCGAGCCCGATTTTTTATTTCTGTCCTCTTGTCATAGATGCAAAACTCTTTCCTTTCTTAAACATTGAGAGATCTTTGGCTGTTCACTTACATCTGAGGGGAGACACCACAGCAGTGTTCAGACTCTTGCTAGTGGGAGAGCCTATGAAAAGGTAGGCCACACTGGAGGGAAACAAGGATTGCCCATATCTATAGTTTGTTTTGGGGTCTTGGTTTTGATTTTATTTTTTTGAGAGATTGAGTCTCACTCTGCTGGCCAGGCTGGAGTGCAGTGGCATGGCGCAGTAATAGTTTATGGCAGCCTTGGCTCAAGCAGTCCTCTTGCCTCAGCCTCCTGAGGTCTTTTCTCATGGCTTAGAATATTTCATTCTGTGTGCAAGGGTTGTGTCTGGCCACTAGCATTCCAAGTCAAGTGCAGGCCTTTGTCTAACATGCCCAGGCCAAGGGCATAAATGGAAGGTACCATGCCACATGTCTAATGATATAAGCCAATCTCTCACAGCCCTGCCTGCCAGCCCACCCATAGCCCACATAGCCAGCTGGACCCTGAGGCCAAAAAGCCATGTTCCCCCTTGATTGTACTGCTGACTACAAGCTTGTGTGCTTGGTATTGAAAGGGCAGAAGTTTGAAGGTGCCTATTTAGTTTCTTAGGCACCTAAGAAACTAAACTTTTTATCTGCCATAAAAACAGATTATTTTCTCACAGTTCTGGAGGCAGAAGTTCAAAAATCTAGGTGTTGACCAGTCTATACTACCTCCAAAGACTCCAGATGAGAATCCTTACTTGCCTCATCCAGCTTCTGGTAACTCTAGGTGTTCTTGGCCTGGGGCTGCATCACCCCAACAATCTCTCTGCTCTGTTTTCAAATGGTTTTCGGCTGGGTTGCTCCTGTGTGTCTCTGGGGGTCAAGTCTCCCTCTGCTTTATTTGTAAGGACACTTGCCACTGGAGTCAGGACCCACCCTAAATCCAGATGATCTATCCCAAGATCCTTAATTATATGCACAAAGACCCTATTTCCAAATAAGGTCACATTCACAGATACCAGGGAGGAGGCCTCAGACATATGTTTTGGGGGGACACAATTCAACCCACTGCAGTGCCCACGCCAGGGAGGAGAACTGACCCCATTGACTCCTTAGAGAGCTGTGATAGGTAGGATCCCCCTGCCACACATCTAACTTTTCAGAGTCAAGATTTCCAAGCAGTAGAGGGAGGAAGAGAGGCAGAACAATTAGTGGGGGCACCCGGTCTGCCTAGACACCTACGTCAGCGTCTTGGGATGAACAAATTAAAAATGTTATCTCATTTCCCAAAGCACAGGCTATTCTTTTTCTCCAAGCCAACCCCTCAGTCCCCTTTGGGACATCAGCCCTACATCATCTCCCTCCAATTTCTACTCAGTTAATTTGAAGTATTTTCTCAAAAGATAGGAAAAACAAGCAATTTCTGTGTTTCAGAATTTGTGCTACATAGGGTCTTCTAAAGCAGGGCAGGGCCCCTGCAGCCTGATCTAATGTGTTCACGTGGGGACTGTCTGTGCTGTCTGCCCTCCCACTGTGCATCTGGCACCCCCAAGCCCAGGCCCCAGATTTAACCACTAGTGTTCTGCCAGTGTGGGAACCTCCAGGTCACACTCCACTTCTAGAAGCCTTACGAATCCCCCATCCCGAGGGTCTTGACACTTGCAGCAGCTGTTGTGCTGCCCATGTGCTGGGGTCCTCATTGCCCTCCACCCAGCAGTGCTGCCATCTGCTCTCTGACTCCCCAGATTGGTTGGATTAGGCCTAACATCCTCTTGTTCATCACATGTTGCAGAACCTTTTTTCAGCTAGTATGAATTGTAGGTACATCCTACAATTACTGAAAAACATTACAACAACATCCAAAAATGTAAACAGGAGTACTTGAAGAGATATGGTAAAGAAAGCCGAGATCTACTACAATGGAAAGGGAGGAAAAACATCCCTTGATGAAGTCAATGAAGCCACATTAAACTGGTTAGAACAAATGAGAGGAGTTAAAGGCTGAATCTCCAGGCCAATGATTCAGGAAGTTGCTAGAAATTTCACACAGGAATTCAGTGGCAGATTCCCAAGCATCAGATGGCTGCTTGAGAAATTTAAATTATGACATGAGCTCTTCCAGGAAGTCTTGTATGGTGAATCCAATGAAGTTTCAGTAGAGTTGTTAAGGTTTCCACTAAAAAGTTCCCAGACTTCACCAGAGGATTCGAAGATGAAGATTAATGCTGAGGAGTACAGACTCTTTGTCAAGGTGATGTCTGACAAGAGCCTCATTATGAAGGGTGAGAAATGTAAGAGTGAAAAACTTTCCAAAGAACATTTCACAGTTCTTTGCACTAGCTCAACTGGAGAGAAACTAAAGCCCTTGGTGACTGGTAAGTCAGCGAAGCCACATGCATTTGAGAACCCAAAGCCCAAAGACCTCCCCATCACCTGGAGATCAAACAAATGCTCATGGATGACTTGTGCTCTATTTGATGAGTAAGTAAGGAGTGTAGACCAAGAAATGAAAAAGAAGAAATGATCTATTCTACTATTCTACTGACAGTAGACAATTGTCCTGGCCACCAGCAAGTGAATCATTTCACAAACGTGACACTGAAGTTTCTGCCTTTAAATATGATCTTAAATATCCAACATGTTGACCAAAACACTAACAAAATATTTCAAGTTCACTACTGAGCCCAGCTCCTGCAGTGACTCATTACTAAAACACAAAGCTGTGGTCCCCCTGTGGAAGCAGCTTCATCCACTGCATCAGTTCACGCTCTGGATGCTGTCCTCTGGATCAGTTCTGCTTGGAATAAAGTTTAGCCAGAAATGATACAGAAGTGTTTCAAGAAAGTTGGATTTGTCACAACCCCAAAGCACAATGTTTTGGCACCTTCAGAAAATCCATATCCCATGGAAGAATTTTCAAAGGAGTAGATTTTGAAGGTTTTGTTACAATGGCTGATGAAGTGGCAACCTATAATGAACCTGACCCAGAAGCAGTTTTCCAAGTGATATTGGCCAAAGTACAAGCCAGTATAAAAAGGCAGGAAGCAGCTGATGAAGTGAAAGAAAAAAATAAGGATGACACAAAAATTGCAGAGACTTCAAAAGAAAGGATATCAGGCATCTGCTAATGCAGTTTAAGTCATTTGTTATGGAAAAATGCCCAGGGGTACTTACTGGTGTAGCTAGACTTAAGAGTGCATTCTCCACTTACATTTGCAATAAGGATAAGAAACAGGCCAAGATTGACTTTTTTTTTTTCCAGAAAGCGTGCTTAAACCAGGAGAAATAGTAAATGTATTGATTTTGTCTGATACTGTACAAGGTTGGACAATTAAGTTCACAAACTCATCCTAAAAAGAGTGCTACATACTTTGCTACTGAGTATCACTACAGTCACCTTCAAAGTACTCCCCTTGGGAAGTCAAGTGCCAATGCAAGCACTTAGTCCACTGTTCAAAACAATTTGGAACTATTTCTGGAATGGCTATTAGAGCTATCATCATATGAAGTCAGACAATTAAGTTCACAAACTCATCCTAGAAAAAGTGCTTTGAAGGGTGGACTAGGCACTGGTGTCGGTGCATAGCTTTCCATGGGGCATATTTCAAAGGTGACCACGGTGATATTCAGCACTGAGGTATGTAGCACTTTTTCTAGGATGAATTCAAAAACTTAATTGTCCAACCTTATTGTATTTTGATTATGCATGATTTTATATGATATACTCTCTAATAAATGCTGTACAAGAAAATAAAGTACATGTACATGTCAATACAGTAAGCCAAATTCCTTATCTTGACCATCTCTATATGTTGACCAGTTGCAATCCCTTGGGTGGTCAACTTACAGAGGTTCTAGTATATTTGATTTATTGCACGTGTTTCACTGGAAGACCTTGTTTATAGTTTTTGTTTGTTTGTATGTTTTAACATGGTTATTACTGGTGAACTTGAACATCTTACCATAAATTTATTGGTATTTCTAGCTCTTGTTTCGTACACTTCTTATTCATGTTCTTCAGCCTTTGGGAATGTTTGACTCTTTTTGATTAAGTTGTAAAAGCTCTTTTTATACTTGGGTTATTAACTTTTAGCCCCTCACATATGATGTTTTCCCCAGTTTAATTTGTCTTTCAAATACAGATGACTATAATGTATTTGATTTTTATGCCCTCAAAATCTATCAATTTTTTTACTTTACAATTTCTGGCTCCACATCATGCTTAGAAAGGCCTTCTCTAAAAATATTTGCCCGTATTTTCTTCTAGCACTTCTAAGATTTTCTTTCTGGATTTCAGCAAGATGGCTGACTAGAGACATTGCTTGCTGGAATATCCCAGAGGGAAAGTTAGGGTTTCAGATAAAAGAGGGAGAAATGGGCACAGCTCAGGTAGAGTTCAAAGAAGGAGGTGCCAGAGCCTGCCAGAGACTTCACAGGGAGAAATTGTGAAGTAGAACAGGAGATAGAAAAAGAGGAGAAGAGCTTAGTGAGGATCAAACCAGAGACGCTCAGAGCCTAGTGAAGGGGTTAAAGGGGATCTCATTTCTCCATCTCACTAAGATGTTTAGAAGCTTTTCTGCCCTTGAGAGCCCAGGCACCACTGTAATCACTGAATTATTTGAAGAACTGGTGTGATCCCTGAGCTCAGTCATTCAATGCAGGCTTTCTTTTAGGGAAGGAAACTGAGATACTGGGCTCCCAGCTCCTTTCTCTTCTACTCAGACTCTTTTCCTCTCCCCCTCCCCCACTCAACCCCACCGGCCCTACAGCTGGAAGGGCACTTTGAAACTTGTGGCAGAGGCTGCCTCTCACCAACTGTGGCCTCCGGGGTCTCTACAAACAGTAGTGCTCGCACCTTTCCCCTCAGGGACCTGAGTTCCCTGGCTACTAGCACTCCTAGAAAACACATGCTAGTGAGCCAGACACACAGACCAGATCTCACACCCCCAGGACTCCAGTGGGTTACTAGGGGCACCAGGGAGAAATTTGAGAGCTTGACTCAGGAGGCAAAGGAGCCCACACAGGCAGAACTGATGGTACTGATGGGGATCTAAGGCACAGTGATCTAGTGGAGTACCCATCCCCCACCCTGGAAAGTCACACTCCCAGGCTATGGTGGGTCCCCGTTTCCCAGCCTTTGGCACCATTCCTACTGAGCAGGGTGTATTCGGGCACCCCATTTGCAAACAGATGCTGGACAGAGCTTCTGGGGAAGGGGTAGCAAGAGAGCAGAGCTCAAACCAAGAGCTACTCGTTGAATTACAAATGACCTCTCTCCACTAAGAGTCTTTCCAGTTTCAAGAGACCACTTTGGCCTCTCTGCCATTGTCTTTTCCTATGAGCCTGGGATATGAACTTTGAACCCTGCTGAGACCTTTCAGAGCCCTCTGGGCAAACCAACCTAACCCCACCCAGTCTCCTCCACCCACCTCTGCTAGGGTGGAGAACAAGCAAAACCCTGAGAGCTACAGGTCCCCTGCCACTGCCTGGTGCTTTTTCTAAGTGGTTAAATCCCATTACAGACACAAGAGAACATCAGTCATTGGTTCTTTCCTGCAAGCATCAACCACTGACAAGGTGAAAATCTGTATAGCTCTTTACAGTACCTACTGACTCAATGAAAAACAGGATGCAGCCAATTCTTACAAGAAGCCCACCTACCAACTCAAAGATTAAGGTGGGAGTCCTAATATAATCAACACTGCTCAGAAGAGGGGGAGATAGCAGAATAAAAGCAACCCAAGGGAGCACTGCTATTTATAAGAAGAATAAAAGTTGCAGGCAGCTCTGTGAGGGATCTCCCTTCTCCACTGCAGACTTCTGGGGTGATCAGGGTGCTGCTCTCAGTCTGTACAGAGACATTGCACCAGAGAGCAGGTGCAGCAGAGACCTAGTGACTGGTAACCCCTTATTTCTGCAACTAACCCCATTCTGGTCTCCCTGGTGCATGGAGCCAGACCTTCTAGCAATAGACTTTGTGTCATCCCCACCAGGCTGGGGAGAGAGCAGACAGAAGAGAAGCTCCCCCATGTTGTGCACCATAACTGGGGGATAAACACCCCTCCTCCCCTGCATAAGAAATGAGCAGAAGAGCCACAGACACCATAGGCACCACATAGGAAGATTAGGGAACAGCTTCAGCAAGTCCCAGGTGTTGGGGGAGAACTGTGGCCAACCAGCAGCTCTGGCTGGCCTGCACAGTCATCCAGTCATCCATGACCACTGTCTAAATAGACTCACCCAGCTGCCATTGTCACCTCCACTGGATGACCCTGGCCAGAGCAATCCCTCACAACAGCAGCTATGGTGGAAAGGGTTGCATTCATCCCTCATTACAAACTTCCAGCAACGAACTGGGGAACAACCCTCCACTCCACCTGAAAGCCATCCTCCAATGACACAAACTGAGTCAGTCACAGAGGAACAGGTCAAAACAGAACAGCTGTCTACATGCTCTCACTGCACCCGCCCCTCCCCTGATGGATCAACTTTCCAAAGTAGGTCACAAAAGCTCCACTTAGGGCCCACTCTTTCCCCTACCTAAACAGGAGAGCTCTGAGAAAAGGAGAACAAGTGCCGTGCAAGCCTATTAACTCAAAACTGAGCAGACAGAAGAGAACTCATATGAGAAGAAATTAGCAAAAGAATCCTGGCAACATGAAGAAACAAAATAGCTCAACACTCCCAAGAGATTACAATGGAGCTACAATAGTTGGCTCCATTCACAAGGAAATTGTCAAAATGACAGAAATGGAATTCAGAATACAGACGGCAAATAAGATGGGTGGAATTGAAGAGAATGTTGAAACCAACAAAAAAGCCAAAAAATACTTCAGAAAATTAATGAAGTCACTTAAGAGCCAAACAACATAGGAAAGGATATAATAGAACTTAAAGAGATTTAGGAAACTTCAGAACACAACAGAAAGCATCATCAACAGACTAAACCAAGGAGAAGAAAGAATCTCAGAGTTTGAAGACAAGGCGCTTGAGCTAACCCAGCCATGCAAAGAGTCAGAAAAGAGTGTAAAAAGTCAACCAATCACTAATATATGGGACTATGTGACACTAACATTTGAATTATACATATCCCTGAAGGAGAAGAAAAGAGAGCTAAAAGCATGGAAAACCGGTTTGAGGGAATTATTGAGGAAAACTTCCCTGGTATTGTCAGAGATTCAGAAATACAGACACAAGACGGATATCAAACACCAGGAAAATTCATAATAAATAAGATATCTCCAAAGCACATAGGAATAAACCTGGCCAAAGTCAAAAGGAAGGAGAAAAATCTACAACCAGCTAGATATAAGCAACAAGTAACCTACAAAGGAAAACCCATCAGGCTAACAGCAGATTTCTCAGTGGAAACTTTATAAGCCAGAAGAGTGTGGGGCTTCATCTTCAGTCTTATGAAACAGAACAACTCCCAGCCTAGAATCTTATAACATGCAAAACTAAGTTTCACATATGATGGAGAAATTATTTTCCAGACAAGCAAACACTGAGGGAATTTGTCATGAGTATACTTGCCCTGCAGGAAATACTCAGAACAGTGTTATACACAAGTCAGCACAATAGGTATCCACCAGTGTAAAACCACCCACAGAAGTTAAAGCTCACAACAATAGCCCAAGAGCAAAAACAAAGCAATAAGGCACTACTCGACCTGATGAACAGAACAGCATCCCACATATCAATTCTATTACTTAGCATTAATGGTTTAAATGCACCACTCAAAAGACATAGGCTGACTGAATGGATGAAAAAACACAGCCCAAATATCTGCTGTCTCCAGGAAACTCATCTAGACCACAAGGAAACACTCAGACTCAAGTGTGAAAGGATAGAAAAAAATATTCTTACACAAATGGAAACAAAAAGAAAGCACGTATAGCCATTCTCATATCAGACAAAATTTTCTTTAAATCAACAAAGATAAAGAAAGACAAAGATGGTCGTTATATCATGGTAAAGGGAGTTATTCAACAAGAAGACTTAATCCTAACTCTAAGTCTTAGGATTAACAATCCTAGATATATATGCACTGAACACAGCAGCTCCCAGATTCATAAAGCAAATTTTACTAGTGCTAAGCATAAAAATAAATAACAGCATCAAAATTTTCAGGGACTTCAACACCCCACTGTCAGAGCTGGATAAGTCATCAAAGCAGAAAATAAAGACTGGACCTAGGGCAGACTCTAGATCAAATGGACCTAACAGAAATTTATAGAACATTCTACCAAAAAAAAAAAACCTATTGAACATACATTCCTCTCAGCAGTGGATGAAACAGTCTCCAATATTGATCATATTTTAGGCCATAAAACAGGACTCAGGAAATTAAAAACAGTTTAAATCATGCTGTGTACCTTCTTGGACCACAGTGGAATAAGACTAGAAATCAATCACAAAAGAAACACTTGAACCTACACAACTCATCAAAATTAAACAAGCTGATGCTGAATGATTATTGGGTCAAGAGTAAAATGAAGATAGAAATCAAATGATTCTTTGAACTGAACAACAAAGGGGACACAAACTATCAAAATCTTGGGTCTCATCAAAAACGTTCCTCAAGGGAAAATTCATAGCCTTAAATGTTGACATCAAAAAGACAGAAAGATCACAAATTAACAACTTAATGTCACATCTCAAGGAACTGGAAAAGGAAAATCAAACCCACAGTGAGAAGAAATGAAATAACAAAGGTCAGTGCAGAACCAAATGAAATGGGAAACAAACAAACAAAAAAAAAACGAGCATCACCTGTGCTCAATACTAAGTTGAAACTAGTTGAATAACAACTGCGCTGCCAGTTGAGAGAAAAACTCAATTAAATTCAAGGAATGGGGAGAGGATTCAGCAAGTTCTCACCCAAAGGGAATGGCACACTTCTAGGTGAAGGAAACAACTCAGACTTTATCTTACAAATGCAAACAATGTAACCTAATCGTGTGTACCTTCATTAATTTGAAATTTAATTAAAATTTAAAAAAAGATCAAAGAAACAAAAAGTTGATTCTTTCCTTTTTTTTTAACAGTTTTTTTTTGTTTGTTTGTTTTGTTTTGGGTTTTTTTGTAGTTATTTTTTGGCTGGGGCCAGGTATGAACCCGCCACCTCCAGTACATGGGGCTGGCACCCCACTCCTTGAGCCATCGGCACCTCCCTAGTTGATTCTTTCAAAAGATAAGATTTTCTTTCTTATATTCAAATATTTGCTCCATCTGGAATTTATCATGAAGCTGGGTATTAGGTGTGGATCCAGTTTTATTTTGTTCCCAAATGCCTAGCCAGTGCTCCCAGCACCATTTATTGAACAATCCATTTCTCCTCACTGATTTGAAGTGACTCATTTACCATATGCAGTTGGATCTATTCCTAGTCTTTGTTCTGTTCACTCATCTGTCTTCCTGTTCCTGAGCCACTACTATTTTCAATTAATTTCTGTGGCTTTATCGTGGATTTCACAATCTGGTAGGCCAAGACCCTAGTCTTTTCTTCTGAATTTTTCTGACTATTCTTATATGCTTATCTTTCCAGATAAAGTTTTGTGTCATTTTAATTTCTAGAGCAAATCCTCTTAATATTTTCAATGGACTTGTAAAATAATATATATTCGAAAAGAGTGCCAAAAAGAAAGCCCTATTCTAGATTTAAAATATGTATGTGTGTGTGTATATATATATATATATATATAGTACTATTTAGAACTATTACTAGAAAAGAAACGTCTCTAAAAGTATCATCATCATCATCATCATCCTCCTAATTCACTTTTTCTCTAAGAAATTAGTATTTCAATATCATTTGACCTAAAGAAGTTCTTGGTTGTATTTAACAGAAATCTTTCCAGTATGATTTCTACCCCCCAAACTTTCCTCATCTTCAGAAAAATAAGTTATCCTACTTTACTAAAAATGACTTAGAATATGGTGGATAGTTAGAGACAGTTTTATATCCTTAGTAAAGGGCAAATGGAAGTTTTCTGTCAATGTAAGTAAAACCCAATTCCCTATTTTAAGCTAATTTTAACATTGAACACTCTGAACCTGGAGGTCTCAAATGGCAAAAAGAAGGGAGCTTTTATTAAGAGAATTCGCCCCTGGATTAAGCACCATCTTACAAAACCCTCAAGTACTATCGTCTTTACCCTCACAATATTCCAATCAAGTAGACAAAACAACTATTATATCAATCTCCAGTTTCTAATAAGGAATGGAGACAAACACAGGTTAGTGATCATCACCCAAAGAACTAGTCAGCTTAGTGTTTGCTGGCTGCATGGCTCAAGGCTCCAAATCCAGGTAATGTTTTCTCTGCCAAAGCAGAAGTCACCAGAGAGGTTTCTATCAAACAAAGGAGGAGACTCAGGGACTTCTGTTACCTAATAAGTTGCTTTGCTCTTGGAACTCGCTACTGTGACCTCCATTTGAGTATTAGGGACCCACTCACAGTAAGGTCACCTGGGGGCACAGAGCGGTGGAGAAGCTGCCAGCATCACCTGCTGCGCTACCCACTTTCTCTTTCCCGGTATCATCAGAACACTCTGGCATTGTGCAAATATTGCCTAAACCTATACCTACATGTGTCATCTGTCTCTCTTGTAAGGGAATCTCTCAAGCCTCTGACAGAGCATAAATTTTATTAAGGAGCCTGTTTTCCTTAAGTCAGAGAAATTCTGGACTGAACCATAGATGGTATTTGTTTTTTTACATACATTAGAACTGTTTACACCATTTGAAGAAAACAGGGGAGAAGATATGGTTAATAGCTGGTTTGTGTAAGAAAGGCTTTATTTGCCTTTTATTCTCTGCTGCCATTGGGGATTTTAGCTTTCAAACAGTATCTTATAATACTACTGAACTAGGGATTAAGTTCTAAGATTATGTCTCTCCAAAGAGGCTTTAAAGATTTCAAATGGCCAAATTACTGTAGTGGATTAGCAGTAATCAGGAGAAGCCAGCACAAGGGTGGGCTCTGCAGGTTGTCCAAAAAGCCCTCTCCCAGTGATGGCTCTGTGCTCTCCAGCTCTATCTGCAAGGACACAAGCCCAGATTACTCCCTTCCCTGGGGTCAGTAATGATGCCTCCTTTATAGGTGCTCCAAACAAACAGCGCTTCTGCCCAGCTCTGTCTCTAAAACCTTGAACTTGGAGGTGATATTTATTCACTGGCATTATTTATGACACCAGCAAAATGGACATTTTGTAGAGGTGCTCAGATTCGAACATCATATTCCAGAAGCCAGAGTGATGGCTGACTTTCCTCAACAAAACTGCAGGAATGGCACCACATTTGCTTCCGTGTCCTTGGAACTGAATCAAATATTTATTAATAGTGACCTGATGATTGGGTTTGTTTGTTTGTGTCATTTTAGTTCTGTAAGCAAATTATTTCTTTAGGACTTCTATCCTAAATTATTCTAGTACTAGAGAACATTGCTATTTTTCATCGTTTGGGTTTTTCATGTAATCCTTTAAAATACAAGCCAACAAAATAAGAAAATTTTGATAACGATCCTTTCTATGTCTTTCAGATCTCTCAGACAAAGCTTTCTGCAAATGATGCATGGAAGTAAGTGATTACTGCTTTTTGCAATTGTTTTACTGAAAATTAGGTTTTTACCTTAACAGATGAGATATTGAATGAAGTCATTTTATTTGTAAATTTTCCAGGATAGAGAAGGTAGGGTAGCATGGGGATGTGTGCACAAAGATACTATAATCAAAACCGCAGGAAATTCATCTGTTTTCTACATTTTGATCCATATAGTCCCACAAGGCTGGATTAATATATCCTTCAAAATATGGCTGTGTTAGGTTACTATTTATTTCAGACGCACAGTACATCTGGTTTTCTTTGCATGCTGTTTCCCCTGTGTTCCAGTACCTACTGTGGGGCCTTTGAGCCCTGTGAGGACTACATGAAATAAAAGTGGAAAATTCTTCCTGCTTTGCATTATGAGAATCAATTATGACTGTATTTCCACTCACAATAGGAAATAATTACTGCATTTGTATACCAGTTGACGCTTTACAAACTACTTCCATATAGATAAACCCATGTGAGATATGCACAGATATTACTATGCATATATATGAAATAAATTAATATCATAAAACATTTTGCTAATGCTTTATACAAGTCTTATTTTAGACTAATGATGCATTCATTCTTTTATCTACATGGCCTAAGTTCAAAGTCTCTTAATGACATAGAATATTAATTAGCTTTTTGGACTTGGGGCTGTAAAAACCATAGCTCTTTGTACTCTTTTCCTTTTTCTTCTTCAGAGAAATGAGTGTATTTTTTTTTAATGAGCTTCTAGAAATTGTTCTTATACCTTGAGTTCAGCTTTCAACACAGAGGCCAATAACTCATGTCATTTTATTCGAGTTGCTTATTTGATATGAACTTCAGCTTTATCATTTGACAAATAAAGGGCTTTCATTGAATCTGGGGTAACTTAGAGCACTAACATTCTAAGAATCCATCTCAAGAAGTTGAACTCAAGCAGGAATATATACTAGGCTCTGTGGGCTCATTTTCACACCTTCTCCAGCAGGGGGCACCCCTGGGATTTGGATGGGGCCTCTGCTGAGGTACTAGTACTTCCCTGCTGTGGAAACACTGGTGGAGGGTGAGAACCCAACTGGCTAAAGGTGTCTTGAAAAGGTCACAGTCGCGTGGCACTGACTATTAACCTGCAGTGTTTTCTTACTGGTACTCTAATGGATACTGTAACCCGTCATAGAGATTTTGTGATAGATTGAACAGGGATGAAAGATGATAGTAACCAATATTTAGAAAGTAAACTCTTACATAATTTCCCCTTTTGCCTGATATGACCCTGGGCCTCTCTCTTTTTCTCTAGGCCAGTGGTTCTCTATGTTGGTTGCTCCTTAAAATCACCAGGGAAGCTTTAAAAATTACTGATGCCTAGTTCCCATTCAGGAAATCTGTGTCTGTTTGCTTGGAATGCCATAACAAAATACCACAGACTTGGTGACTTAAGCAGCAAAAATTTATTTTCTTATATTTCCGGAGGCTAAGCATCCAAAATCAAGGTGCCAGCAGGTTGGGGTTGGCAGGTTGAGATACTGGGGGTTAGGACTTCCACGATATGAATTTTGTGAGGACACAATTCAGCCCCTAACACCCAGCAACAGCAGATTAATTGATCTTGGGTACAGTTTGGACACTGAGATTTTTTTAAAAGCTTTCCATTAATTTCTAACTTTCAGCCAAGGTCAAGAACCACTGCTCTAGGTTTTCGTCAAGGCACTGCTGCTCTAGTCCATTAAACAAAATAACTTACTATTTTGGTGGTCTTCTCTGTCATTGTGCAAAACTAAGCTTCTAACTAAAAACTGAAACAGTCATCCATTATTTGAATGTTGGTATATGTCTAAGTTAATACTTAGGCCTATTTTTTCTCCCTATCCTATAATAATTGTACGGTTTATACAACTCACTCAGGAGCTTACTTTCCATTACCCTATGGATGATACACTGTCTTGGTGTAGGCACCATCTAGAGGATATCCTTTTACTTGAAAATAACATAAAGTACTTGAGATCATCAATGTTCTACTGTTTTTGATGTTCAAAACTGGAAGTTTTGTGATTCAACCTGATAGTAATTACAGGTATATATAAGATAATGTATGTGCTTAAAAATCTTACTACAACCCCTTGAGTTACAAAGGGATCATTACCTTAAATTTGCAAAAGAGGAAATTAAGGCTCAGAGAGGATAAATGACTTCCCCAAGGTTTTGAGATGCTGAAGTGGCAGATCAGGGGCTGGAACCCAGGTCTTCCTAGAGTCCATCAGTATTTTTTAGCCCTATCACTTAACTTTAAAAGACAAGACTGAGGCCAAAATCAGCTGGGAAAGCAAAGGGCTAAGAGCAATTGGGTTTGCTGATAGAATCTGGCCCCTCTTCTCAGCTGCCTCTCCCCCAAATCTGGGGTAAGAGAAAGAAGCAAGAAAACTTAGAAAAACTTTATAAACAAACTTTACCAACACCTATGTTTGAAATCCCCAATTGTTCCCTGTGAGCCAAGTCTGCTATTTTATTGCTAAATGTGCAAGGGTTGAGAGTTTTTTCAGATGACTTTGTTTGCTGGTTTTAGCCTACAGCAGGAGAGGATGTACAAGATGCACCGTGGCCATGAGTCCATGCATGTGGAAATGATCTTGATCTTCCTCTGCGCTCTGGTCATCGCCCAGATAGTGCTAGTACAGTGGAGACAGAGGCACAGCCGGTCCTACAACGTGAGTCACCCCTACGTCTTCTGGGAGCCTGCTCTAGCCTGTCCACTTGACTGCTTTTCCATGCCACATTCTTCCTTTGTTACCACTTTGAAGGAATTGCTTTGGTTTAAGTCAGTGGTTTTTACCAGGTGCCATTTCTTCCCTTAGAGACATTGGCTTTGTCTGGAAACATTTTCAATTGTTAGTACTTGGAGGGGTCAGGAAGTTGCTACTGGCACCTACTGGGTGGAGGCTAGGAATGCTAGTATACATTGCAGGACAGCTAGTATACATTGCTACAGTGCAGGACAGCTCCCCACAATAAAAATTATCTATCCCAAAATGTCAGTAGTGCCAAGGTTCAGAATCATGGTGTAAGTAAACCAACTTTCCTTTTGTGCATGACCAATTTCTCCCAATGCCCTGGAAATGGAGGATTAGGAATTAAAGGTTGAGGCTGTCTGCTGTGATTCGTATGTATCCCCCGAAGTTCATGTGTTTGAGACTTGATCCCCAGCAGTAGTGCTGGGAGGTGAGGCCTAACGAGAGGTGGCTCTGCCCTTCTGAATGGATGAATGCCATGATTGTGTGAATGGGTTTTTAAAAGGATGAGTTCATCCCCCTTTTCTTTCTGCTCTTGCCTCTTGTCCTCTCACCTTCTGCCATGAGTTGATGCAGAAAGTAGACCTGTGCCAAATCCCAGCCCCTCTATCTCAGACCTACCTATCAGTCTCCATAATTACGAGAAATAAGTTTCCCAGTCTAGAGTAGTCTGTTATACCAGCACAAAATGGACTAAGACAGAAAATTAGTACTGAAAAGTGGAGCTGCAACTATAACCATTTCCAAAAAAAATGTGAAAGTAGTGTGGAACTGGGTAACAGGCAGAGGCTGGACAAGTTTGGAAGAGCCAAACCAATCTAGAATTCTATATATATTCAGAGAAATTATCCTTCAAAAGTGGAAGAGAAATAAAGACTTTCTGAGGCAAACAAAAACTGAGGAATTCATCATCAAATAGATCTGAACTATAGAGGGAATTCTGGGAAGATGGCTGACTGGTAGCACCCTCAGCAGAGGCTCCTGACTAGAGGGAGAAAAACTGGATGGAATCAGACTCTCTGAAGCCATAGGTGGGGAGCTGAGCCAAGAAGGAAGTTCGGCAGGCCGTAACTCCAAGGAATGAACTCATCCTTTTAAAAACATTCAAGAAAACAAATTACAGGTACAAAGCCTTCGACTAGAGGACAGGCGACCCCTCCCCCAAGCAGGAGGTCCACCACAGGCTATCTGTAAGTGAGCAGGGAACAAAAGGCCTCTCATTTTACCTTGCTGGAGAGAGCCCCTAAACACCAGGTCTCATTCTCCAGGGAGGTCCTACTTATGAACCTAGACACCACCCTGCCAGACATAAAATTGTACAGATATTTTCCCCCACAAGTCCAAACTCCCATTCCATCATTCTTCCTCACATGGCAGTCTGAAGTTCTGCCCCCTACAGAGCTCTGAGTGTTTGATCTTTTCCTGAGAGATCTGGGCATAGTGTGGACCACCATCAGGTGACTAATGGGGAAGAAAGAGGGTGTGAGAAGAAAGGGATGTTCAGTGGGAGGATGAGCAGTTCCCTGGTTACAACTTTGCCCAGCCAGTGGCAGTGCTGACCCTGGGTTCAGGCTATGTCTGGTGGGATGTGGTGCAGAACACCTGGCTCTGACAGCACCCATAGCAGGAGAGTGGTTGCCCCACGTGGACTGAGTTTGGCAGACAAAGCTGGTCCCTGCTGGGCCTGCGAGTAATGGCTTGATAAGTGTGGACTGTGACCTGAGAGCAAGGCCTCGAGCAGTGGCTTACTGGGTGTGAACCAAGCCCAGAGGGCTAAGGCATGCTCCACTGCCTCTAGCAGGGCTGGTGAACAGAGACTTACCATGTGAGGACTGAGACCTGCTGATGGAGTCTGGCGCCCTGACCCTAACGTAGCCTGTGAACAGAGGCTTGTCAAGCAGTGGACTGAGACTGGCAGGTGGGGCATGATCCCCTGACTCCACCTGGTCTGATAAGCAAAGGCTAGCTGTGTGGACTGAGATCAGAGGGCAGACCTGGTGCCCTGTCTCCAACAGAGCCTGCAAACAGAGGCTTGTCTGGCAGTGGCCTGAGATTGGCAAGGGGGTGTGTGTCCCCTGACTCCACCTGGTCTAGCAAGCACTACTCCAGACCCTACTCCAGAGGCTAGCAGTGTGTGGACTGAGACCAGTGGGCGGGGGTGTTGCTCCTGGCTCCAGCTGGGCCCGTGAGCGCAGAAGCAGACAATAATGTGGACTGAGTCTGATGGGTGGGAGTGTGGATCCCGGGCTCCAATTGTGCTTTGAATCCCTTTGCTTTGAATTGTCCTTGAATCCCTCTCTGTTGGGCAGGGTTTGCACTGCCAGAGACAATTTGGTTGTAACCCATGTGTGAGGCTGTCCACTCAGAGACATTCTGAGGTTGACCTTTGAAGTTCTGAAGTGGAAAAGAACTGAAGGGTGGGAGCTGGGTGCCATGGCTGTTTGTATCACTTCACAGTTGAGATTTAAATCTAATAGTGTGGTTTCTTAGGATAGGGTAGAGGTTGGCTGATAGCAAAACAGAGCTAGCCTGTACTATCTCACCAATTACATCCTCAGAGTCTTCAGCCAAAACTCTGAAAAGGGCCTTTGTAAGGTTGTAGGAGATAAGCCACAATTATAAAGCCTAGAGCTTTGGTAAGGGGCTATCTCTACTACCTGGGAACCCCCAATTCAATCTCACCTTACCAGTTCTAAGAACCAAACAGTGGAAAATAAACATGGTGTGGACCCCACAGAAGAACTCTGGCAACATGAATAACCAGAGTAGATCAACCCCTCCCCTCCAGAAATGACAAAGGAGATACAACTGAAGATGCCATGCATAGACAAATGGCAGCAATGTCAGAAACTGACTTCAGAATATGGATTGCAAATAAGATAGAATGGAAGAAAAGATGGAAATTGAATTACAAAGAGTAGTTCTAAAGTTGTCTCAGGAAATTAATGAATTCAAAGCCCAAGTCACCAAAGATATGGACATAATGAGAAAAGAGATAGCAGAGCTCAAGGAAATGAAAAAGTTAGTTGAGGAGCTTCAAAATATAATAGAATCCCTCAGTAATAGAGTTGACCAGACAGAAGAAAGGATCTCTGAAACCAAGGACAAAGCTTTAGCATTTAGAAACATGGAAGCAGAAGCTTCTCTGCAGAAGACAGGCTCATGGCCTATAGACACATGAAAAAAGCTCATCATCTTTAATCATCAGAGAAATGCAAATCAAAACCACTTTGAGGTTTCATCTAACTCCAGTAAGATTAGCCCACATCACAAAATCTCAAAACTACAGATGCTGGCCTGGGTGTGGAGAGAAGGGAACGCTTCTACACTGCTGGTGGGAATGCAGGCTAATACAACCTTTTTGGAAAGAAGTTTGGAGAACACTCAAGGAACTAGAAGTAGACCTACCATTTGGTCCTGCAATTCCTCTACTAGGTATATACCCAGATGATCAAAAATTATTTTATGACAAAGACATTTGTACCAGAATGTTTATTGCAGCCCAATTCATAATAGCCAAGGCATGGAAACAGCCCAAGTGCCCACTGACCCATGAATAGATTAACAAATTGTGGTATATGTACATTATGGAATATTATACAACCATAAAAAGATGGAGACTTCACTTTTTTTATGTTTACCTGGAACATATTCTTCTTAGTAAAATATCTCAAGAATGGGAAAAAAAGTATCCAATGTACTCAGTACTACTATGAAATCAATATATTACCACCTACAGACTAATACAAACGGCAAAACATAACTATAGTCCAGAAATTAGAAAGGAAGAGGAGAGAGAGGAGAGGGGAGGGGGGATTTGGAAGGAAGGAGGGTATCTGAGGGGACCTCACCTAATGTGCATGATGCAACGGTACATTTCAAAACTATTAAGAAACGAGTATAATTGTGATGGATGTGTTACTTAGTTCAATGTAAACATTTCATATTGTATATCAAAGCAGTACCCTGAACCCCATAAATGTATCAATGTACATGGTTATGATTTAATTAAAAATAATTAATTAAAAAAAAAAACCCTCTTGCAATAGCCCATGTGAAAGCTGATGCACACCTGATCCAGGGCAGTCATGGTCAAGACAGAGAGGAGGGGAACTAGCATGAAAAATGAGATTTAGGAACTAATTAGGATTGAGGGTAAAAATTCTCAGGAAATTAAGGTGAAAATAAGGTGGTTTTAATTACTTCATGGACTGATTTTCTGTTTCCCATTTTTGGGAAGAAGATGAGCAAGTCTTCATTTTACAAAGGGTGGTGGCTGCAACGACTTAGGCAAATGTGAAGATTTATGATTGCTCCATGAAGAAGTTCAAGGATGTGTAGAGAAGTGTGCATGAATACTGAGTAGTCCACCAAGCAGACTGTACTGTGGTACGTCAAAGACACCCTTCTAGTTCTGCCTCACTGACTGGGGCTACAGCTCTGCAAGTTCCCTTCCGCCTTTGCCTGCTGCCCCCTCTAAGGAGGACCAGAGATAGATTGAAGGCAGGTCGAGTGAGAGAGGGGTGAGGGCATCACCCCTTCCTGCTTTGCCTGCTGTTCCCATCAGGGGCTCTTCAGCAATTGACCCTGTTCCTGGCAGTGGCGTTCATCTCAATCTCTAGTTGTTGGTTTTTTTTTTTAATGCACACCCGGAAGCATCATCATTATACCTCCTGAAAAGAAAAGCAGACAGGGCTTCCTGCCTCCTCAGAGGTCTGGACCCCCACCCTCTGGGCCCCCTTCTGGGACGCTGAGGCACTGTGGTAAGTTGACACTGCCTCTTCCTCCAATGCCCAGGTCCAGCTCTGCAGGCCACACTGCAGGGATCTGAGAGTGCCCGGCTCACCCTCACACCCCGTCCTGGTGATAACTGCTTCCTGCAGGGCCCCTCTCGTGCTGCCCAGTATCTTCTTTTGGCTTTCTCAGTTATTTAACAAAACCTGCCTAACCAGTTCCTTACATTGATGCTCCTGGCTGCCAGGCACCGCACAGTTTCACTTTCCTGGACTCATGACCCTGACTCATTGGGGCTTAAAGTTAAGAATTAATTTATTTATGTTTTGTCATATCACACGTGAGGAGTCTGTTTTTTTTTTTTTTTTAACAGTTTTTGGCCAGGGCTGGGTTTGATCCCTCCACCTCCAGCATATGAGGCCAGTGCCCTACTCCTTTGAGCCACAGGCACTGCCCCACATGTGAGGAATCTTTTTAAATTAAATTGAGTAAGTCCAGAATTCACTGGTTTCATGCATCTTAAACTCAGAGAAAAGACACAGAAGAACCTGAGATATTTGTTCAAAGCTCATAATACTTTAGTGGTAGTTAAAATTTAAGAGAATGTG
>CAUYQV010165424.1:0-40261 GCA_963574575.1 Galagoides demidoff | reverse complement strand
CTCAAGCTATCCCCCTGGGTAGAGTGCCATGGCATCACAGCTCATAGCAACCTCCAACTCCTGGGCTCAAGTGAGTCTCCTGCCTCCGCCTCCCAAGTAGCTGGGACTACAGGCGCCCGCCACAATGCCCGGCCATTTTTTGGTTGCAGCCATCATTGTTGTTTAGCGGGCCGGGCTCGGGATTCGAACCCGCCACCCTAGGTGTACGTGGCTGGCGCCCTAGCCGATTGAGCCACAGGCGCCCAGCCAATAAGCATGTCTTAAAGAAAACGATGAAGGGAAAGAAAGCCTACAAGAGAGTGATTCTACTACCATCATCCAATTTTGGTTTAAATCTCAGAGTTACCTCTATAGATCAGTAAGCAGATAATAGGAACTTATACTGCAGTTGCATAACCTTATATCTTGGAACCATATTATCGTGCCATAGCACAAACATTTGCGTCGTGGTGAATAGCTTTCCCTAGTTCATATCAGGTCAGGTGTCTCCTTTGACGCCAGCTGGAATGTCCTGAGGCAGGAGACATTCACAGAAGACATTTCATAGAAGAAGAAACCCAGGATTCTAAAGAATTTGCCCAAAGTCATATAGAAAGTGTCCAAAATAAGACTTTAACCCTAACCCTGTGATATCAAGGCCAACGATCCTCCTAATAGGTCACAATATTTTACCCTTATTATCTGGACTCGCACGACAAATGAAATAAGCCGTGTTGTGTCACTCTCTTCCCTGGGCTACAAATGGGAGAACTGAGATGACAGGTTAAATGACTTGCCTCAGATTGCTTGGGTGGTGGCAGAATTAGGGTTCAAAACCATGCCACCTGAATTGAATCTAAGTCTTTCTGCTGATCACCTTGTTAATGTGTCAGGAACCATCACCCACCTCCCCAGACCCGCACAGACACTGTCATTCTCAGTGTGGGTCCATCACACTGTAAACTAGTTGAGGATTCTGGGTCTGAGCCTGGTCCAGAAACTTACTATAACGGTAAAGTGAAGTTTTGGTACATGCTGTGTTACTGTGTGCACGCTCTTTTCTTTTAGTATTGATGAGAGATCCCTTGAAAATGTATCATTATTCTTAAGGTTTCTTTCCTGTTGTTTCTGTACAGAATATCTGACAGCTGGGCTTGCCTTTGAAAGCAGCCTTACGAATATCCTCGTAAGTTCCTCTAGCTCCAGCGTCCTGTTAGCCTTTAGTAGATGTCTGTGGCTGGATCTTACCTATCTCGGGCACATGGCACTACCATCATGTTTTCCCTGTTTTTTTGATACTCTGTGAGAGCAGAGAGAAAGCATTGGAGAAATAAAGTACTGTCTTTATTCCTTGACCTCTCTTATGCTTTATGAATTCTGAAGAATCAAGAGAGAAAGAAGGAAATCTATGTTTGCCCTAAGATTTGAGGAGCAGCTTTTGAAAAATGCCTTATAATTTTTAGAAGCCATAACAGACACTGAAAATAAGGACCCCATGTGGTCAAGGCAGACCAGGATACTTCTTTTGGTCAAAAAGAATATATTTAGATATTTCGTTAAGTGTCCTAGATTCATGACCTTTCTTTGGACACAAAAAAATAGGTAGATGTTACCTCCCGAGGATAATAAATATGGAAGGAGAATTATCAGGCCATGCTTCCAGAAATCACTTAAAAAGGGAGGAGGTGCTTTTCCTCTGAGCTTCCTGAGACAGAGTCCTTATGTCACCTTGTGTTGGCAAAAGGAGATCTGGGACGCTGTGCTGGATGATGGCACTTCTTTGTTCTCATTCCCATACGCTTCCAGAATATATTCCTCTGTTGCCTGAGCTCATATGCAAAATATAGAAAGTCAATAAACTTTATTTAGCATTTCGTGGTGAGGAACCACTTAGTCTTGTGCACTGAACTTCAGTTAGAAGCAAAGAAGATTCTCTTAGAGATGTCGTACTTTCTTTAATCCTCACCACAACCAAACTGGGTAACCAAGTCTTGGAGAGGTTAGTGACTTCCTCAAAGACATAGGCTCTTCCTTGATATGGCAAGACTTGGATCTAGTCCTCCACATCCAAAGTTCTAGCTCTGTTAAGAGATGTCCAAATAATGCAATAAAAGCATCGTCAGACTCTTACAGTTTCAGTCACACTCTTCTGCAGCCCACTTTGGGAAGGCTTATGGCTTTTTCTGTATCTCTCTGCTTTGTTATTGTCATTTTTAGTTCTGTTTTCATGAAAATGTACTGGAGTCCATGAAAATAGCATGGCAGTTTCTTATCGGAGTGTCCCAGACAGGAGAGGTTTACCTCACCTGCAAATTACCGACACCTGCATGCTCCCTGGGCTGGAATGAATGCAAAACCAACTTCCTCCCAGTGGACGTGTGAGCCAGATTCCATACTCCTCTGTTTCCTACCTCCTACCTCTTAAACCCATGGAGTAATGGGAAAGTGTTTGCTTTCTCTTCCTCTCCAAAGAAGGAAGATCTGGAAAAAAGAGGAAGATTAACATTTATTGACAAACTGCCCTGCACAAACAACAGTGTAAGGAGTTGTATAAACATTTTCTCCATAATTACAATAGTTCTCAATTACTACAACAGTGGGTAGGTATTATCCCATTTGTCAGATGGAGAAACTGAGACTTAAGTAACTGTTCCAATGTCACGCAGTTGGTGAGAGATGAAGCCTAGGCAGGGAGCTCAGAGCTATGTGCTTCCAAAGCCTATGTGCACTGGATTAATACAGACTGCCCTTCTCTAACCAGGACTTAGGGTCTCGTTGAAGATTTCAGACCGTGGCTATAGAACGTTAGATGCCCAGTCTCCACGGTGACTGTTACGGAGTGTGGCACCACCCAAAGGAAAGAGCCTGGATTTAGAAGTTAGTCAGACCTGAGTTTGAATCCAGCTTCAGACATTTACTATTGATAGCTTTGGTGGGCTGCTGAATTTCTCCAAGCCTTCATTTATTACCTTCAAAGAGGATTGGTACCCACAGGGCAGGGAACTTAATAAGGATTACATGGAGGGAGATGTGCAAAGCCCTGACCCATGGCAGGAACACTGAATGATGTTGCTTATTAGTATGGCGATCACCACCATCCTTTTTTTGGATGAAAGTGTTAGGTCACCTGGAGCCTGTACATATGTGCTATTCAACACATAGACTTTCTGATCTGTGACAGAACTGTTAGCCAATTTCCTTGTTTCTCTACTCTATCAGACATCAAGATTTTACCAGGCTTCTTTGCTGTTGCCAGAGTTGTCATGTGTGTCTGGTATGGCTCTTCGGAAGCATCTCTGGCCCATTTGATGGATTAGGTAGAGTGAGAGCAGGGACAGATACGGCAGGGGTAGCATCAGGGACAGATGGGCCACAAGGACCTTCCTTGCTGCCTCAGAGTGGCTGGGAGGGAGATATTAGAAGGCAGAAAGGAAAGGTGGTGTGGGGTGAGGGTGGAGGGAGCTTCTCCTGGGGGTCATACAGATAAATCAGTGGGATACACAAGGTTACCATTTAATTTCCCTGGTCTTGAATAAGTTTGTTCAGCAATTCAGTGATATATTGACTTTTCATAAATCTTGGATGAAAAATAGTATTCTAACTATTTAATAACAAGAAAAGTGACATGTACACCAGCCAGGGTGGACAGGAGCAGGGTCCTCAAGACGACCTTTGTGTGCAGGACATTAGCACTTTCACTGCTGGGTCCTTGGGAAGTAAAGGAGAGACTGGAGCAAAGAAGGGATGGCACATGGAGACAGAGAGGAAGGTTAAGGCAGAGCTGTTCGTCAGCTGGTACAGAAGCATTTCAGTCTTTGGGCTTCTGGTCCCCTTGCAGTGGTAGGTAGCACATGTCAGCCCAACTCGTGTGACTATGGGGACGTCTGCGTGAAGCCAAACACGTGTGCAAGGTTTTAAGAGTATTTTATGTATTTTATTGGGAATATGAGGTGAAATGGCCATCTAGTTAGTAACCATAACCAGCGCTACCTTCTGGTACTTAGTTCTGAGTTCTTTTTGAGGAATTTATATATGGAAAAACTGGACTTAGCACTCACTTAAAAGAGAAGTACGTTGATCACAACCAGGTGGGTTTTTTATTCTCCTTAATGGTTTCACGTTTTTGAGATCTCACTAACTCTCCCCAGCTGTGACTGCTTGGGAGCCCTCTCTGAGACTGTGTGTTATGGTATTGGGAGCCCTTTCTGAGACTGTGCATTTGTGGGGTCCCCTAGAAACTGCATGGGCGAGGCCCTGGGTTCTTCCCCTTGGCATTCCTGTGTACTTTTCAGGGACTGATTTTGGTGGCCAAGTTCCTTGTCTGGGGGATACCTGTCTCTCCCAGTTCTTTTGCCCTCAGTCTAAGGCCCACACATCTCATACCATCTTTTCATCTTCATTTTCTCAACCTTAGTTGGGGCTGTATCTTTGAAACCCTGTGCATGAACCTTTAGACAGTTTATCATTAATTGGAAATTTCTGCTCTGACAGACTTGAGAGTAGTTATGCACATTATTAAAAGAGAGTTTTCAGTTCGGTAAAGTCTTTGCTAGTAGCTCCTATAAGTAGAGAGATTCTCTGGTGTGTTCAAGCACGTATGCAGGTCAGTAACAGCTTGAAAGAGAGATTTGGTGCATTGCTGAAGAGCTTGTAGCTAAAGTTGCAGGTACTGTCAGATATGGAATAATAAATGAATAATAATCATTAAGATTTGTTTTGTATTTTTGTTATTATTATTATTTTTCAGAAATAGAGTCTCATTCTGTTGCCCAACCTCAAACTCTTGATTTCAAACAATCCTCCTGCCTCAGCCTCCTGAGTAGGTGGGACTACAGGTGCCCACCACACTGCCTGGCTAATTTTTCTATTTTTAGTAGAGTCAGAGTCTTGCCTAGGCTGGTCTTGAACTCCTGAGTTCACCGGGTCCTCCCACCTCGGCCTCAGCCTTGGCCTGGGCCTCCCTAAGGGCAAGGATTACAGGCATGAGCCACTATGCCTGGCCCAAAATTTGCTGAATTCCATAGCTTTGCAAAACTTACCTACACATTTTCTTAAGAGATTTCCATCCCTGGTCATTTACAAGATGGAAAGGCTGCTACATAGATTTCTAATGAGCAATGAGGTGTCTGAAAATTACCACTGGGGCCCCCTTCAGTTGCACCAGGGTTATGATCCCTTATGCCACTGTTTTTAGGGTCTTTATCAATGACACATGACCCTAATGACATATGACCCTAATGACACATGACCCTAATGACATATGACCCTATTCCACTCTTCCATTCTCTTCCCCTGAATACCTCCCTTTCTGAGAGATAGTAAGTCCTTGTTCTTCTCTGTTAAATCTTTGGTACCCTCACGTGTAGGCCAAGAAAAAATAGGATTGAATTTCTTAAACTCTTATTTGCACATAACTTTCATAGAAATTGCTTTAATGCAAGGCTGAGTATTACCTGAAGTAGCCCTTCAAGTTACCATCTGACTGAGGAATGGGAGAATGACAATCCCATTCTGCCTCATCCCTCTCTGAGCTCTCCTTCCTCACCCAGAGCAGAGCTGTGCCCAGAGGCTGGAGGGTGGAGCCCGGCTGGGGAGAGGAGAGACCTTCCTCCAGGGCTCCTGCTATCGAGCTGGGGAATGAGTAATTGGGACTCGCCAAAGTGTTTAAACACCAGAATTGAAATTAATGTCCCCTCATTGCTGGGTACGCTGACAATACATTACAGCAAACACCTTCCCAAAGTGAAATGAATGTTTGTTTATCCTCATGAAATATACATCAAAACATGTTGGTGGAAGAAGCCCTAATGAGAGAAGGGGCTGGGTTCCTGTTAATTCCAGGCAAATAGTTAACTGAGGTGGAGAGTGTTTCCCCCTTTTTTCTTTTTCATTCTTTTTTTTTTCCATTCATTTTTTTCTTTCTTTCTTTTCCCTTCAGAATAACCTGTCCACAGCTGTGTATCTAGGACATTAATATGGGTTTAATGAAAACTCCAGTTGATCTGTCCAAAGATATTGATGAGCATTGCCCAGCCGTATTAATCATCTCCTTGAGGGAGGAAATGAAGGCAATGGGCGAGCAGGTTTTTGTCAGATGCCAATCCAGATGAAGAGATGTGAAAAAAAAAATTTTTTTTTAAATCTACCATAGCTACATCCATTTCCTGGGACACAAATTGGGCCAAGAGGGAGTGAGAAGGACCCACTATAGCACAGGAAATTCTGGGGGTACATTTAACATTAAATCATTAAGCTTCTGCCAATGAATCCATTACTGTTAATTATATTGAGATGGCCAACGATCGCTGACAATATTCCTTCATCGATTTTCATTCACAGTGACTCCATATTCTGGCTTGGATCTCTTTGGTGTTTTCTTTCTTTCCTTTCTTTCTCCCCCTCCAGCCCGCGCCCCGCACCCCACTCCTCACACCCGACTCTCCATGCCTGTCCCTGCCCCTCCCCTTGAGCTTTGCAGTGGTGCAGCTCCCCTCTCTCTGGTGATACAGTTCTCTCCCTAAGTGCCAAATGTTTCTTGATAGGAACAAGCTACATTTCTTTATGGCTTATGGCAAACTGCCTTGATTACTTCTACTGCTGTACCCATTATGTGAATTAAATATGTATTCAGTTGCATGCTGCTTGCGATGTTATTGCAGGGTGACATATGGTACTGACTCAATTAGAATGAAACTAGCATTAGATAACCCTTCTGATTACATGCATCCTGACCGGCTCCTCCTCGGTCGCCCCTCTGTGCTTTCGCTCTCCGGTGTCTGCAGGCCGCGGGTTATCATTATCGGTTATCATCTCTGCCACATTGGACCGCAAGCTGGGGCTTGGAGAGGGAGGGGCCTGTGGGTCTCTGGGAGACCGTGCATATCAGACAGATAGACTTCTCTGGAACGGTTGGTGGGAAGGAAATATAAAAGACTCTAACATTGCATTTGGAATTAACCTTTAAAATTATAATTTTCAGAAGTGGTTGTCAGGCCTACTACGAAAAGAGTCCAGAAGGGTCTCTCTAAAGTTGTCAAGTGACTGCTGTGTGTGATTAGTCAGTCCTTACCTTGCAATGATTCATTTAAAAAGAACACTTTTTTTTTTTTTTTAAATGAAGAGCTAATACCCATTCTAGTACCAGTGATATGCTTTGTGTTGACAGCACACCTGTGTTGAACATATGCTAACCAATTTGATTCTCATCACCTGCCAGTGCAGGTAGAGCAGAGATCATGGCCCCATTTTACAGATGACGCCGTGGAGACACAGACAGGCTAGGTTGCAGTACAGGGTGAGGTCCCAAAGCCACTGGGTGCCTAGATGAGGAAGAATCCCTTGGAATGCAGGGGGTTCTGAAGGGCAGGTGCGAGATGTGCTATAAAGTGATTAAGAGTAGTTAAATCTTACGGAAAAAAGAAATGGTATTTTGAGTGTTTAGGGCAGAATTGCCCAGACGATCACTTCCTCACACAACAGAAAACGTACTAGAGCCGTGGTTCTCAACCTGTGGGTCGCGACCCCTTTTTAACAATGAAAATACATTGCATTAGGAAAGTGGAGAACCACTAGTAACTGGAGAATGGTGGGCAGGTAACATCGCCTTCTGATGAGTGATCTCCTCTCCTTGATAGTTTCAGCTGTGTTTTGAGGTGTTCCGAGCTCCCTTTCTTTGCTCTATCACTTCCACTTGCCGAGTGAGAACCCAGAGACACACTCTATCTCCATCTTTTGCAGCCACACTGGAGGCTGAAGTGTCCTTTAGGGAGAAAGCCTGTGGGCAACCTGGGGTTTTCTTAAGTCCAGACAGAAAGGCTGCTGGATCCAAAATCGCCTGATGACTGTCGCACCCGCTTCCAACAAGTCTCGGTGCCCATGAGCAGCTCGAGTTAGCAGCCTTGCACATCCCTGACCTGGAAACCCAAAGGGCTCCAAAAGCCGACGTTTTGTGAGTGCTGACGTGACACTATAAGTGGAAAATTTCACACCTGACTTCCTGTAATGGGTCACAGTCAAAACACAAGAAAAACATTCCTAAAAATGTTGTATAAAATCACCTTCAGGCTTATGTGTACAAGGTATGTGTGAAACATAAAGGAATATTCCATTTAGGCTTAGGTCCCATCCCCAAGATACCTCCTTACGCAAATGCAGATATTCCAAAATCTGTAAAGACTGAAATCCCAAGCACTTCTGGTCCCAAGCATTGTGGATAAGGGATACTCAATCTGGGTATGTATTTTTGTGTGCCGTGCACTATGCTGTGGGTAATTCCAAAATTTACACAGCCACTGGCCCTTGGGAGCTCATACCCAGGCAGAAGGGAATCTCACGAGGTTGAGGATAGGTGTAAAGGAGGGCAGGGTGAACTCAGACGTGCCGTAGATGCACTTGTTAATTTTACTCAAGTTTTTTCAGCCTTTTCTATCTCATGCATGCTTGAATCTATAGTTAAATTCCACAGCACACTTAAATTACATTGAACAAAAAGAAAAAAAGAGTAAAAAAAAGAATATACTGACTGCGCTTTGAACTTAGTTCAAAAATTATTTAATTCATGATCTTTAAACATTTTCAAGGCACACAGGTTGAAAAATCACTGCTTTATACTGTTGCTCGGCCCAGTGCCTTGAGTGTAACAGGCACTTAACAAATATTGGCTGAGTGGATGAATGAATGACTGAATGAATGAGTGAAAGGGAGCCGGGTAAACGTGCCCTGGTCCTCAGGAAGGGCTGGTGCCCCCTCATGGGTAACAAGGCAGCTGTCTCCTCGCCATCCCTCCCCCTCTTCTCATCTGTTACGGTCATGATAACCAGCACATATTTGTATCAGACTCTTAAGCTTTTTCTGTGTCCTGTACACCTCCTTTCATCTAATCATTAACTAATTTGTGTGGATTCTACCAGCAAATATTTAATGAACACTTTATGCCAGGCTTTGTGCCAAGTGAGAGAATGCAAAGCTAAATGCGTCCTATTCCTCATTTCATTTCCTTCTCCCCATCTGCCACCGTCCTAGGTCCAGCCCTCACTATCTTTCACCCAGACAACAGTTTTGACCTCTTAGCTGGTATCTCTGCCCCTCATATCTTCAAGCAGCCCCTCCCCGCCGAGGCTTACCAGGATACTCTTAACTTGACATCCTGCTTGCTGTACCTTTATTCAGAATTCTTCTCTGGAACACTCAATGTCATAAGCTGTAGTCCCGAATCTCAAAACTGTTGTGCCATGATCAGTTGTGAAGTATGTCACAGGTAATTTTGATATTAATAATGGTTTAAGACCTAAGGTTTGCAAATTATTTAAAATTTTAGACTAATTCAAATTATCACCATATAAATGTCACTTTCACTCATTTGAATTCCCACATGATTTCCTGAGTGGAAGAGAAAGAGTGGCATTACCCTGTGCCAAGAATTATGCATGTCTGCGGGCACCCCCTCTGGGGTATTTCTCCAGTCTGATCATCACTGCGTATGCACGTATGTTGGACGCAGGTTAAAGGCTGAGGGGGAAACCTAAACTTTGTGGTGTAACCCACATTATGATCTGGCCATTGCCTGATGTATTTCCCACCATTTTCTTCTATCTGTCCCCAACATACTGAGTTGCATAGTGCCTGCAATTCCTAACACGTGCCACTTTTTTTCTTATGCCTTTCAAGATTGTCTATTCTACCAGGAATTTCCCGTATTCATCATCTCCATAGAAAACCACTGTGAGTCATTTGGATCCTAGCAAAGATTTTCTCTGATTATCTTGATCCAATCTAAGACGTCCCTTCCGCTTTGGATCTACTTTGCCTTATACATCATTCCTTCACCATACTTTGATACATGGCACCTTTTTTGCATGTTTATTTTCCCTTTGGACTGTAAGTACTTTGGGGTTAATGCCTTTTCATGTTCTTCTCCCGGGTTTTAAAACAACCCTGACCGTATTAGTAGGTTCTATATCATCTTACTCACGAACCCCAGCATTCTCCAGAGGCAGGCAACTTTTCTTGCAGGGATTTCAAGAAGCCTAGTCCTAGCTTCTTTGTAATGTTATATGGGCCTTGACATGTTATAAAACTTATATGTATCTCTGTTTCTATGTTCATGGTCTGTTTGTGGGACTGTCCTATGCAATGGTTGCTCAGAGTAAGTTGAGGCATGTACATTGGAAAACAGGATGATGTCATAGGTAACGTGAGACCCAGGCTGGGCATTGCATGCCGAGGGGTTTAGACTTGTGGTAATACGTGGGGACTCAGTGCTTATTTGAGCACGGATGACATATGCCAAAATTAGATTTAAGAACTTTTAGTCTGGGAGAAATATTCAGGATGTACTAGAGTGGAGAGAGATTGGAGACAAGGATTTCAGTGAGGAGAAACAAGGACCTAGGGTCCAGGCAAGAGAATGGTATCTTGGGATTGATAAGGATCAGACCGTTCTGAAAGAGTTTTTGAGAGAAATATTGGTAGAGCCTGGCGACCATCTAGATAGGGAGGTCGAAGGACAGGTGTGAGTTTGAGATGGGAAATGACTCAGTACAGTGAAAACCATCTGACAATCCCTGTTCACAAATGGCTGGAAGGTGGGGGTCACAGATGCCCCCTTTATTGCATACCTGTTGGAACTGAGGCTTTGCCAGCATTGTTGTATTGGGTGCAGGTTTGAACTAGAGTCTGAGATGCCTTCCGTCTCTACGTCTGTGTGTTTATACTGGTAGGTTCTGTGATCTGGTTACCTGGGAGAATGGGTTTGGCATAAATAGGGACAAGGAAATTAGGAAAGGGAGAGGAAACAGATGTACGTGGAGTTTTGTTCATTTCAGATTGTGGCAGATCTTTGCGTTTCATGAATATTCTGATAGCCTCAATGTAATTGTTGGCTTTCTTATTGGCTTTTTCTCTCTGACCTTCAGAAGAGACTTGATATTTCTAGCGTTCCATTTGCTAGAATCATGCTCTGTTCTCGGCCAGTTCCTCACTGATTCCAGAGACCTTGTTTCTGGAAGGAGGCCAGAGTTTATTGAGTAACTGTAGACCAGGATAAAATTACAGTGAGAGAGAACTTAGATTTTGGAGACAGACTGGCCTGAATTTGTGTTCTGTATCCTTTCCTCTCCTTTGTGACATTGGGCGGGTCACCTAATTTCTCTTCTATCTTTCTCAAATCTAGAAGTGAGGATAATACCACCACCACTGTCATAGGGTTTGGTGAAGACTGTCATCATGAAAGCTAATATTAACCTGGGGGTTAGGTGCTGGCGCTGTTACTTTACACTCATTTCCTCATTTAATCTTCCCCACAAAACCCGTGAGTTATGTACTATCATTGTTCTGGTTATATTGGCCAGTAGAGAGGTTAACTAAGTCACCCAGCTAGGAATTACAGAGTAGGATAAAGGACTAGAAAAGCTGAGTCCTTAATAACTGAAAGCTCTGGAGCCTCCCCAAATACCACCCTCTCCATGAAAACATAAAATTTTTATGTAGACTCCCATTTGGATTAATCGCCCCTTCTGAAGCCTTTATTAGCACTTATATTATCCTATTTCAACACTTTCTCTAACCTTCGATTTTAGTCATTTGTGCCTATGTCCCTCTTTCTTTACTAAATTACAAACTTTTGAAAATAAAAACTGTCTCCGCGTGTGTATTTTTCACCCAATGCCTTCTTTGTCTGCAGGAGTTTTCATGTTAATTTGGTGGAAAGAAATTATTTGAATGGCCCACTCCTTCCCTGGGGGACACCTTTAGCCATTTGGTGCTGTGAGGTCACCTTTGCCTTTCTGTCAGCAAAATAGAAAAATTGAAGTGTTGAAGAGTAGTAATGAAATATGATCATTTAAAATAATGAAATAATGTCACTTAACCTGATTGTTGTCTTTATATCTCCTCCCTCCACTCAAGAAAAGAAAGTCATAAAAGCAGAAATGATCTTTGCCTCAGTAGGTTAGATTGTTTGTAATATTTAGAATTGAACTAGATAAGAAATGAAGTATGAGGAACCACATCGTCCTTGCCTCCAGGTACTAGATATGCCAGAGCCCAGTTGGTCTCAGGTTTTTCTCACATTTGCACCTTTGGACGGATTGTAGACACTCTTCTTCTAAAGTCTCCTACTAAGTGCTTTGGATTTGCTAGAGTCTGACTCTGCCCTTGTATGGAATCTACCTGAGTCAATCTCCCAGGGCTCCCATTATCAAGCAGGTTCAGTCCACAGTATGTTCACTTTCCATATTGCCACATCTGAGACAAAAAAAAAAAAAAAGAAGAAGAAATCCAGTGTCCCTTTGTGTACCAGGTGAGGGGGAAAACAAGACCTCCCACCAGAATCTTTAGATTTAGAAGTAAATTTTTTTTTATATTTATTTATTTATTTATTTGAGACAGTCTCACTATGTCACCCTCGGTAGAGTGCTGTGGCATCACAGCTCACAGCAAGCTCCAACTCTTGGGCTTAAGTGACTCTCTTGCCTCAGCCTCCCAAGTAGCTGGGACTGCAGGTGCCCACCACAATGCCTGGCTGTTTTTTTGTTGCAGTGGTCATTGTCGTTTAGCTTTCCTGGGCCAGGTTCGAACCAGCACCCTTGGTGTATGTGGCTGGCACCTTAACTACTGTGTGACGGACTCTGAGCCTAGAAGTACATTTTAACTGCTTTAGGGTACAGAGTCAAATAATAATAATGATTCTGTTGGCAAAATTAGTAATGCACAGAATATTTCATACTTCTCAAGGCAATTTTATGCACAGTACCTCTCATTCCTCTTTTTTGAGAAACAGCCTGGTGAGGTTGAATGGAAGGAATTACAGAATTGTGTTTGGTAAGAGGGCTGTAGTTGTTTTTCTAGTTTTGTTCTTTGTTCCCTCATTCTTTCCTTATCCTGAACTAGTCTCTCTATGGTTCCATCTCACCATTTAGAACTCAGCACTTGGAGCCTCCCCTGTCTGAAGCAATCAAGAGCCAGGATGCTGTAATAGAAAGTCTGTCTGCAACCAGAATAAAAACTGGTGTACTTAAGTCTGTGCAGTTGACTTCTCAGAATGCCCAAAGCCACCACTCAATATCTCTTTACTCTTACTCTACACATGAATCTGACTGTCTGGTTATATATGTGGTAAACACTAACTTTACTGGGCACTTACTAAGTCACTATTGTAAATACTTGCAGGTGTTAACACAGGTAATCCTCATAACCCCTGTGGGACTGGGCCACCACAACTGTCCCCACAACTGTGGGGCCATATCACAGAGGGGTTCAGGAGCTGGGCCCCACAGCTAATAGTCAGATTTGGTTTCTGTGGTCTCACTGGCTAATAACCACAGCTCAGGCTATGAAGTATAACATTGCTACCTGGGAAGAGGGGGAAACTTCCAGAGGCAGTAAAATTATAGAAGGAGCCTGGAGAAGTTGAGAATCCCAGCAGACTGAGTTCATAGAGAATAGATGTGCACAGTCCCAGGCAGCGTTGGGCCTGGAAAATCATGGGCATTCATGCTGATGGATGATTTGGTCATGGCGGGGATGCTAAGTAACAGCCAAGACACCCGTCTGTCTAGCGATCTAGATATTTTTGAAGAAGCTAGATGGAAACCTAATGTTTTTAAATGATTACAACCCAAAACCATGAAAATAAAAACGGTTTTGGTAAAGCCCCAGGAGCAAGGAGATAAGCTTTTGAAAACGATTTATTTTTCAGTAGTTAACATTTTCATAAATCTGTCTACCTACTGTTGGGTTCTAGAGTTTCCATCCCCTGATGTCTTCCCCAGAACGAAGGTTGTGGACCCTCAGACTGATTCCACCTCCTCACTGGACTCCAGTTCTAGAGAAGACCACTCTAGTTGAAGAATCACCCTCCACCATGAATGGGTGGGGGCGGGGTTGCATGCATGCTAGACTCTGCTCCTCCATCAGCAGGTGGAGGGAGCGGGAGCAGTGCAGTGAATGTCATTCCTTTCCAAAGCACCAGGAGAATGTAAGGGGGGAGGTGGCCAGGGGATAGAGAGGGAAAGCACTTCTTTGTCTGAAAGGGAAGTGCCTGGCCTCTCCCTTCAGGTCTGTTAAGTGTCTCTGGGTAAGGAGGAGAATTCTTCTCTTCTTAGTGCCCACCTCCCCCCATGCCCTTTATTCTTTCTCACTTTGTAGAATAATATAAAATAAAAAAGCCCAGCAGAAAGGGAGCTGTGATGCTGTCGTCCCTGGCGTTGATGTTATTTATTTTCCTCAGTTGCTGCTCTGGAAGCCCGGAGTTGACAGAGCGGTTTTGTAGAATAGAAACATTATAGACTGTTACTGTCAGAGTGTTAAATGTGATGGATAGAGAAATAGAGGCGAAGGAGGGGACTTAATACTGAGAGCCAGGGTGCTCATGGGAAAATAAACCATCCGCATATAAGAAATGAATGAGGTAATGTGGCGGGAGGTAATGGGCTTTCGCAACACGCCGGAACAGAGATGCTTATTACAGGGTGTGCTTAACCCTTGGGGTGCTGATTTCCCTTTGTGGGTTCCAGGGCTTTTCGCCGGGTCCCTCTGTGGGAGCATGTGTGTGGCTTTTCTTTGGGCAGGAAAGCCAGCTTGCTTAGAGAAGTGGAGACAAACGCGTTCTTAATAACGCTGTATTAGCAGCCTGTACATCAGAGAGCCTGGCAGCTCCTCAGGGGTGCGGGATCCCTGGGGTTGTGTGAGACGGAATGTGCCCAGATTGCTGGGCTGGAGAAGAGCAGGGAGGGCACACTAGGCTAGCACCAGGAGCTGATGGTTGCTCCATTATAGACAGAAGAGGAGTGGTTTGGTTACGAAGGAGAGGGGGGATCAAGTCACTTGGTTCTCTAATGACTCCTAAAGATTCCCTGCTTCTCTGTTGTAGTAGATGCTGAGCTGTTCATCACCGACCAGAATGTGGAGGCTCTGCCGTAGGGTGGAAGGCATAGGGACACGTGGTCATTGTCTTTACTACCTCCTTCTAGCACAGTATGTGCAACAGAGATGGTAATAAAGGTGATGACCTCGGGTGGAAACCCTGCAGCAGGTGGGATGATGGAGAGGACCCAGCTTGCTTGGGTAAGGTGGGGGAAAGGAACTGAAAGGTTGCCGGGTTCAATGAGCAAGGCCTCATCCCTTGCACTGGGTTCCTGTAACTTTTCCCCACCCATCTTTGGGATTCAGTGGTGGCCACCCCTGTGTCTTGCACATGACAAGTGTTAAGTATGAAGACCCAGTTGATGTGGACCCCCATCCAGCTCTGGCTGTTACCTGCTATGTGGCCTTAAGCAAGTCATTTAACCTCTCTGCTTAGTTTCTTCATCTAGGATAATGAAGATAGTAGCACACCATTCATTTATTAGTCAGATGGAACGTAATCCTCCTTACGGAAGTATGATAGACTCTGCAACATTATGCCAGTATCCAAGCATTATAGTTTCTTTTGTAACAACAAAATAAATGTGTGTTAAATAATAAGGTAAAGATCCAGCTCTTGACCTTTTCAAGAAAAAAAAAATGCCTCTCCACATGTATTTTTTTTTTCCCTGCTAGGCTACATTGAGTAGGACATGTAGAATGTAGAGTTCAGAGAAAAGTCAGAACATAGCGAAGTTTCCAGGACGATACTTCCTTGTTGATCAGTTATTTTTCTAATTATCTTGTTTTCTGTGTTAAAGCATAGTACCATTATTTTTTTAACTTTACTAACTATTCTCAGAGATGTGTATGCTTCAAACCTTGGCAAGGCAGGACAGGAGCCCTCTGTCTTTGAAGAGCACGTGTGATGGAAGTTCAGCAGGGGAATTGCTGGCATGTGTCCTCAGCTGAGCTCAGTGATTCTCCAGAATAACCTGAGGGTGTTCACAAATGCAGATTCACAGCTGTTTCATCAAGGGGCCTAGAAATCTCTGCATTTCATAAACACTTGCAATGACTCTGATGCTTGGGGTCCACTCCTCCTTTTAAGAAACTACTTCTAGTACCTTGGTTCCCATTTCTCCCACCCCACTGGGTGCTGGTTTAGTTTCTGGTCTTAAAGCTGATGGTCCTTTGCTTTCTGAGAGCAGTTAAGATGTGGCCTATACACTCACCATGGCAGCATGTAGAGCCCAGGCAAGGAGGAGGCACACATTTTGAAAACATTTTGTCTTTTTTGACCAAGATCTACATCTCTGATTTGTGCATGTTTCAATATGTGTATGTGGGGTCACTACATAAGTTTTAAGATGTGTGTTACGGTCCGTTATTTTTACTTCCAAGAAGCAACAGTCATCAGCGTCCTTTCTGATTCACCTGGGTATGGGCTTGGCTTATCGGTGTTGCTGGGAAGGCTTCATTTATTTCTGTCTGTGTGGATTTTATGTTTCTTGATGTTTGTGTATCTCAAAACTTTTATAATGACCCACGTATTATAGACCAAAGAAGTTTTTAAAAATAGTGTTTATTTTCCTTTTATTAATGATACTGTGTCTCAAACACAAGACCTTTGGTTTATGTTAGAACCTGTCAAAAAGCAAATAACCTGTTAACTTTAACCACAAAGTGTATGAGGAGAACAGAGAACAAAACGTCTTATTATGGACCCATGGTTTTCCAAGTAGGCACCATTAAGAGATAATGAGACATATGTGAGTATACCTCTGTTAAAAAGTATAGCCGGTGTGGAAATTCTGTCCTGGGCTTGGGGGAGGGGTGGCGGAGGGGACACAGTGTTGAGGCAATTACTGTGATGTCTACCAGGTATAGATAAAAATGTTTGGTAGGCCAGAATTCAACCACTTACCCACAAATGCTAGATAAGAACGTTTGTTTTCCAAACTAGGCAAGGAGTCATCATAACATGGATTTGAACATTCGGGTAGGAACAGTTGGGAGAAAACAGAGGATATTCTGAGCACACATTCATGAGCACAAAGCTCAAGCTTTTTCCAGAGTCTTTGAGATGTAATTATGTGCTTGATTTTATTTGCATTGCCTCACTCTGTTAGCGTTGGTATATTTCCTGACAGCATTTGGCACGGTGATGCCACCTTTCCATTCCACGGCTTCCATGTTTGAATTGACTCTTCATTTTGAGTTGGCTGAGTTGTGTTTGCGGGTAAGCGTGTGTGCACATATTAATATGCAAACACATAAAAGCACACACGTACACCTGGATGTCTATAGTGTATATGCGAATAGGTGTATGTGTTTATGTTCATGTGACTGGCCTTCTGATGCTTGGGGCTTTTACGAGAGACTTGTTGTCTGTTCCCTAGTGCAGAGGTAATTAATGTGTGGTGCCAGTTCTGCTGATAGCCAGCTGTACGGTATATTCTACTTTTTAAAAATCTGGTGTTTGTAAATATCTATTCTTATTCCTCTCTTTTTTCTGTTATTCTAAAAGCGGGAATACAGAGACACTTCCGGGTGGTGGTGAGCAGGAAGAGAACGTGTTCTGCATGGCTAAACTATGTGTCCTGGATTTCTGGTGTAGGCTCATGTTATCTGTTGAGCCCTGGGGGGGTGAGAATGGGAGAAGGGAGACCCCTACCCCACCCACCCACACAAATGCAGATGGACAGAATGGCTCTCTGCTGATTGCCATGAGCCTAAACGCATTTCAGTTGAGATTACAGCTTAGTCATGGGCCCAAACCTCTACGTGACAGCTTGGTTATCTGCCCCTGCTGGTCATAGCCATGGCTTCCACCACTGACCATTAGAATCTGGGAAACTCGAGCCACTTCTGCCCGTTGGACCTGTCTTTCCGCCTGGACCAAGGTGCAGAGATACTCTCAGACCTGAGAGGGGTCGGGAAAGAAGAGGGATGATTCCTCTCTTACCTTTTCCTAAGCCCCTTCTCCATGCACATCCAATGGCACCCACGAGGCCCAAACCACCACGTTCAACGGTCTCCGGCATTCAGAGCAACTTTCCTACAAATCTCTTTTTATTGGCATTTCCTCCAATTTAACCAGCCCTGAATTGCATTTGAATCAGTTGAGAGAAAGAGACGGAGAGAGAAAGGAGGAGGTCCCCCCACCCCTTTTGGAAAAGCAGCTCACAACCAGCTTTATTTGGTAAAATGCTGCAATAGATGCTTGTCAGAAATAATTTATTCCTGTTAGCTGTAATCTGAAGGAAAACAGATACAAGTCCTATAGTTAAAAAAAAAAAGTAAAGTAGTCTTGCTTTCGCTGACAGTACAAAGGTGTCATATACAAGAAGGATTGACACAGAGCAAGGGGTCTTGTGGGAAATATGATAATAACTATAAAGAAGACAGATTATTCCCCAGTTGCCAACATTCAAACCTTTTTACAGTCAGTTCAAACATATAAAACTTTATTGCTCTAGCAGAAAGGGGAACAATTTCTGGTTGCACAGCTTTCCCTGGGCTGGGTTTATACTGTCTGTGTTATTGCTCTATAGTGGCATTTTAAAGTTTATTGAACAAGACTTTTACAATTGAAGGAAGTATATAAAACTGTAAATTTATTAGATTTTTCAGGATAAGTGCCCTTTCTAGTTGTGCTCAAGAATTCGGAGCTATGAGAAACTGCTAGTTACAAGACTTATTAATATTAAAGACTGAGAGTACGCACATTTTATACCTTAACTGAGCTCAAAAATAATATTATTATATTACTGAACATCAGAGCTCTGATGCTATAGAATTGGATAGATACGCACATATAGGACAGTGCGTACCAGATGTGTTTATTTTTCACTGGCTAAAAAGTTGGGTTTTGTTATATCTGACTTTATTTGATTTTAACACTATTGGTCAGGCTACTCCTCTGTTCATGGAAGGATGTCTCAGGGTAAATGTGTTCTCCTCAAATCTTTTCTGATTTTCCGCCATTTCTCAGTCTGCAGGTATAATGGAAGTACAAGGGATGGGTTTGAAGAGTTCATATTTTATGGCAAAGTAAGGTGTCGTAGCATCCACAAAAACAAGTAGACTTTTGATAATCAAAATGCTACTAAGAGGAGTTCCCCCTTCCTCCTACTTCTCATTTTTCATTTCTCAAAAGTTTAGGGGAACATGACGTGTAATGTTTGTGGTTTTCTGTACCAAGGTGGCTCAACCTTAGCACTATTGACTTTTGGGGCCAGATAATTCCTAGTTGTCGGGCCACCCATACATTGCTGTATGGTAGCTACATCTCTGGCTTCTGTCCTTAGATGTCAACAGCAGCCCTGCTTCCCCATCACCCAACCAAAAATGTCTCCAGAAATTGCCAAACATCCCCTGGGAAGCATAGTTATCTCACTCACAGCCATTCATGTATATAGTATTATACTGTGTCTGGAAAAATACATTTTACTATCAATAGATAATATGAATTGTACATTAAAAACACTTATTATTATGCAACACAATGAATTATAGGATTATTTATCTTCCCAAATACCTGACTCTGGATTTATTTTAAATAATGTGTTCTCCCTAAGTGTAGCTGTCTTTACAATTTTACCTATAACTTTTCATGGCCCTATTATTGTGTAACAGTTGATGCCCTATTTGCTTACTTAAGTCTAAGGGCATATGTTTATGGGTATAATCACTTATGAAAGCAGATCTCATATTCTTTTTATGTTATGATTAACTACTGATATCTGTTTGCCTTTTTGATTTTTCATATGCATATGCAGAAACATGTATATGTATATATTATGTGACTCACCCAGTGAAGGATTTGAGACGTACAGTGACAATTTTGATTATAATTTTCTCATTTGACAAGTTTAATTTTGAAGTACCATCACCTTGCCTTTAATTTTCAATTTGTATTCTAGATTTTTTAACCTCTTCAGAAGGCTTTCGTAGCGGGTACATTAAAAATGTTCAAAGATGTTGTTTATAGCACCTGTTCACCTTCAAGCTACCTCATGTTCTGCAAGTAACTATGTGTGAGTGGCACTTTGATCTCGACTTCTGTGTTAATTTGTCTAATGGCCATAGCATTTACAGAAATCATTAGGCCAAGATGTTTCCAAAAGTGATTAAATTATAACAGGCCCCTCCCCCTCCCTTTTTTTCTTTTTAACTGCTAAGTTTTGGAATCTATGCTTGATTTTTTTAATTCCAGATACTTATGGCTTACTAAGGGGTACCCTGAAAGTATCTCAATTTTGTTACTCAGTGGCACCTCTGTTCATTTCTTTCTCCGTGGCCTCTGATGTTAACCATATGACTATGTGTCTTTTCACCTCCTTTTGCCGTTCTATTGATGACATCCTTAAGAATCATGGTGTAACTTCCTTGATTCACTGCGTTCTGATAAGCTGGACATAAATCGTACAATTGGAAAGCAAATCATATTAGAATCTGCTGGTGGGTCTGGCTAGGACCCTTAAGCTGGTAAACCTTAGATACAGTCACAATCACCCCTATAGTTACACCTTGTTTTCTTAAATCTTAATGTACCTTGCTTAAATTTTTAAACCTGCAGTTTCCAACTCTGGGCCATGGGCTGGTACTGGTCCTGTTAGAAACTGGGCCTCACAGCAGGAGGTGCATGGAGAGTAAGTGGAGCTTCATCTGTATTTACAGCCGCTCTCCATCACTCACACCACCACCTGAGCACCACCTCCCGTCAGATCAGCGGGGGCATTAGGTTCTCCTAGGAGCTCTACTGCAGGCTGTTCAACTCAACTACTAGGTTGTGCTCCTTATGAGAATCTAATGCCTGTTGATGTGAGACAAATGTAATGTCCTTGAATCATTCTAAAATTACCCCCCCCCTTTTGTGGGAAAATTGGCTTCCATTAATCTCATTCTTGGTGCCAAAAATGTTGGGGACAACTGTTTTAAACTAGTAATATCCATACCAGCGTGGTACCTAAGTATGGTAGCTGTGTCTCGTGTATTCGTGGAATCACATACGTTTAATATACCTGTTATTGAACATGGACCATTGAGAGAGAGCATGCTTAGCCCCTATTTGGTGAACTGTCATCCTACAAATTACAGCCACAACACTTTACAAGGTTAAATAACAGTCTCGGATCTCAGTAATAATAACAAGGAAGAGTCACGTCTACTGAGTCAGGTACACACAAACCTGTCCTTAAAAACCCTCACAATTGAAGGGGTAGAATCTCTCTCAAGTCTTGTTAACTTCCTGGATTTCAAAGTCCCAAGTCCAGGTATCACGGAGGAGGCAGCAAGAATTCAATCAGAGAAAACCTTTCACCAAACAAAAGGAGCTGATGAAAGAACTGAGAACCCTGACCCCAGTCCCAGCTAAATTCCCAGGAAGATTTAGGTCTTGTAGTTGTCCTGAGTTAGCGGACTATCTTGGCAAGTTTGCCATTGGCAGCATGAAAGGGATTGTGGACTCTTTGGAGGCTGCGAGGGAGCAAGCAGGAACAACATGAAACAGCAAATGTCAGGGAAGTCAGTAAGCCTTGAATCTTTTATGAGACCTTGGATATTCTGATCACAGCTCTGCTGGCACCGAGATTGGAATACAGATTACGGGAGGGAGCGTCTGTGACATGAGGCCCAGGCTTAAATCTTCCCAAGGTTTTAACGTGCCTTACCATATGAATATTTTGTTATTTTATTTGGCAGCGTTCCCGCAGGAGGCCAAGAAGGAGAATGTTGACTAAACCTAGGGTAGGGCAGATCTAGAGATGGGAGAGATAAGAATGGTATTGTGACTAATGAGACTAACACCATTGTGTGTGTGTGTGTGTGTGAGGGAGAGAGGCCTGAATCCTCTCTAATCCTGTCTCATATAAGGCCTCGATGCTAAAACTGCTAGAGCTGTTTATGCATTCAACTCAACTACTTAGTGAGAGGAAGGAGAGAGAATAAGAAGACCCCAGTGCCGAAATGAATTTATGCTTAAGAGCTTGTCTTGGGAATGCAAATGGGTTTAAGAATCTCCAAACTAAGACACTCCTTTTAGCAAAAGGAAAAAGAAAGAAAAAGAAGAACTTGGGAGGCTGGAGGGACAGTGGGAAGATAAGAAAATAAAGACGTGCTGCTGGTGTGTGTGTGTGGGCAGCCTGTTTTCCTACTAAAATGGCATCGTAGGTAAGCAAGCACTAGTCTGGGTATTAGCTTAAGGTGGTTTAAGCTACCACCATTTACCAAGCAAATGCTTCAGATTATACCATCTTGGTTTGAGACCCTGCTTTAAGGCAAGAGTGTTGGCAGAGCATTAGAGAGCTGTAGGCACCCTGGAACATGCAGCAAAGTCCATGAAGTGCAAGACTTCAGGGGGGGTTTGCCAGAGCATGACTTGCAATAGATTTGATAACCTGGATTTTGCTTTTCCACACCTTTCCACATTTGGTAGGTCATGCTGTCTCATAGGACATCTGCAAATGAGTTAGGTGAGACAGGGTGACTTTCAGTCTGATGGCAAGCCACAGAAGCAGAGGGGCATAGTGACTGAGTGACAGCAGAATCCTAGCAAAGCAGGAATCTGAACCAGAGGTCCTTGACAGCAGTCTTTTATTTGGTTGGAGGAGGGTGACTCCTGCTGCAGCTGTATGATGGGCAGATGGAGATGAACAAGGGATCGTAATTCATAAATAAGAACTATCCATCAGGTGGCAGTTCTGTGTCAGGAACTAGGCTAAATGTTTTTAACATATATAATCTTTATAATGAATTTATAGTCCAGGCACTGCACTATAATCATGCCCATTTCAGAAATGGGGAAACTGAGGCTAAAGAAGTAGTTGAGACAGAATTAGAAAATGTCAGACTTGAATTTAGGTTACATGCCAAGTATTTGGACTTGAACACCTATCTGGGAGGGTTTGGGGAGGAATGTATTTCTCCTTTCTTCTTCTTTTCATATTGAGTCCTGAATGTCAGGTGCCATGCTAGGTGTCAAGGTACAGATAAAGGAAAACAGTGCCTACTACTTTAGGTACTCACAGTCAGGGGGACACTCCAGCAAATCAGTGATGACAGTGGTATCATAGATGCTTCTAGAAGTCTGGACGGTACTCATGGAGTCTGGGACACCACAGGTCAGCAATGCTCAGGGACAGGACGGCTGCAGTCCACCACCTTTGTTACAGACTGGTACTTTCAAGGCTCTCCCCGTCCATCCGTTGTGTGACATTGAGAAAGCCAGCCTCCTTTCTAAGAAAGTGGAAGCATTATCAGCAGGAGGTAGCTGTGGACAGAATGGGAAGCAGGCCCCCAGAGAAGTGGGCCCAGCTGCTTGTTTCAGGAAATCCTCCAGTCTTGCTCACCCCAAATTGTGGAAGGACAAAGCTGGGTCCATTGAAACAGAAAGAACAAGAAAACAGGAATAGAAAAAAGGGGGAGGGGACCTCTTTAAATTGAATAAACAACTGCTGAGCCAACTCCTGAGTTCAGAGGTGGATTCTCATGTTTCCAGGACATTTTCAGATTCTGATGGCAATTAGGGAAAGGCCACTGTAACCTTGGAGCTGTGTCGGGGGCCTGAGCTGAAGACCACCAAGACCTTGCACGCAGACCACCCACTGCAGAGTTCTGTGCAGAGATCTGCCGGCCGGTCTCTTGATGATACTACAAGGCAACCTAAGCCATGTTTTGTTGGGAGAGTGGAAAAGTGAAGGCAGGTGTTGAGAAGCTGTTAAAAAAAAAAAAAATTAAAACAAAAATGTGCCTCAGGCTTGTTTCAGCTGGCAGCAGAAATTCTGTCCCCTTTCCCTTTTTGAATTTGTTACTATTGCAGGAACGTTACCATAGGCTCAATTTTCACTTGACAGTAAGATACCAGAAGGAGACTTGGGGCCAGAGTGCTTGTCTGTCTGTCCCTTGGGGAGGGTCCCTGTGGATCTGCAGGAAGACTGTGTAGAGATGGACTGGCCAGCGGAGCTGGTCACAGACCTCCAGAGGCTGGTGGGAATGGTTCCGACTGGGGCACAGGACACCCTGCAATTATGTAGATACAGCAGTGAGCAGGCCACCTGGGTGTGAATCAGAATTGTTTTGAGAATTAAATGAGCAAATTTATGTAGAATGCTTGGGTCAGCGTCTGACATACATACTAGCAGTCTATAAATATTAGCTGTTGTGACTGTTTCTACCTTGACAAAGCAGTATCGGCCCTTCCTGGCTGTCAGGAAAAATGCAGAAGGACCATCGTGGATCAGAGAGAATTTCTTTTTGATTCTCTTACTTTTCTTCCATTTTCTCCTTTCCGTTCTTTCTTTTCCTCCTTATTAGAAAGACACCAGAGGTTGAATGTGAGCCCCGGCACTTCTCCAGTGCTGGAGACTGTTGAGAGTGCGGACGGGCACTGGATGGTGCAGGTTTTCTCTGGTAAAAGAGAGAAGACACCTGAGAATTTAAGAAGAGAGGGGAAGAATCCAGAGAAGAGGGTCAGGAAGGCCAAGTTGAGGATATTTGATTATTTGAAATAATGTGAAGCGTGAATGTTGACTAGGGGAGGGTGAGAGGGACGGCTGAGTACAAGGCAGGGCATGGGTGCTTATCTTCCTCAGAGTCCCACCTGCTCTTGTTGAACCCATCTGCCAGCCAGGTGTGAGCCCCAGCCTGGCAACACAGTGAGGCTGCTGCTGACCGCTGGGGGCAGTGTACTCATCTTCTGTACCTTCTTGCTTTTGACCCTCTCTCTCTCTTCCTCAGCTCCCATCTATCCATCCTACCATTTTGTTTCTGGTGACACTCGAGCGGGAAAGGTGCATCTCCCCATGAGTGAACAGGGTGGTCGCTGGCTTCATACCCACAGCAGTGACCGGGGCTGAGCTGCCAGCAACCGAGACTTTTGCTGACCCAGCGGTAGACAAGGGAACCTTTTCACGAAAACGTCATCACTATTTTCTCTTTTTGTCATGCCTTCCTCCCCCCTCCCAACCACCTCACCCCAGTTAGTTGACTTTCTGTAACAAGCCTGAGAAACGAGTCTGTCACAAAAGAGCATGAGGGGAAACCAGATTTTAGAAATTGCTTTCAGGACGCAAAATCCACACTTGCATGGGCTTGTCCTCCACAAGCTTAATCTTGGTTGATGTCTCCACGTGGAAGCTTAAAGGAAAAGATACAAACACTCCAATATTCAGTATGGGCTGTGGCGTGCTGAGTGCTGCTGCTTGCCGGACTCTGGAATGTGGCTCTTTGAGGAAGCAGGGCTGTGTGGGGAGCGAGATCAGGGTGGGGACAGAGGACAGGTCATTGAATCGCGAATTGGAGCTGAAGAGCAGAGAGAGCTGTCTTGGGTCCCCTTTGCTGGTTGTTTTTTCCTCCCTGTGAGAGAATCAGAAGAGTCCCATCTGCCTTTTAGGGAAGGGTCGTGTTTGGTCGCTGGTGCCATCTAGGGCAGGGGCCTTTTCATTATGCCACCCAGTATATCAGAGCATCTTAGGCATTGGAAACCAGGAAATAAAAGGGGGGATTTTAGAAAGCAAAAAGAAAAAAAAAAACCCAAAAGCTTTGCTGCCAGCCGGGCAGCTCTCTCTCTGCTGTCGGCAGGCTGCTGCTACCCACTCGTTACAATTAAAATGAAGTGTCCGTCAGCGGCTATCTTCTCTGTGTGGCCCATATGTTTCTGAGCTGATACTGTCCGGATTATTCTGTTCGGGAAAACGATAACGGCTGTTTATAACCTTGGCAAAGACTGAGGCCTAATCAGGCTGGAGCACATTTTCACCGACTGGCTGATAACAGGCTGTTAGCAGCCTTATCGCTGGGGAGAGATAGGCCAAAATAAGCAGATCTGTGAGCAGGGGAGCCCAATCGAGTGGTACACACTCTGGCCCCGGCTTTATTTTTAGATTCCCTTTTCCCAGTTGATATCAGAAGGCCCAGAGGCTGGAGGTGGGGTGGATAGTAATGTGTGCCCCCTTGGGGGTCAGAGCGAGGCAGAGGGGATGTTAATCAACAGGAGAGGCGGAGGGTCAGCCCAGCTCCCAGTGCTCCGGGCTCCCTTCAAATGAGGGAAAACACGCTCAGGTCTTAGGAGACAAAGGAAGGGAGGCCCCTGTTTCCTGGCCTAGTGTGTGGGCTGGTCTCCTGTTGGGCTCAGCAGCTCTCTGCTGCTGGAGTCTCCACCTCAGCAGGCAGGCAAAGGTGCGAGGGTTCTGAAGGATTGATCTCTTTCCGCATTCTCTCTTACTGTAGTGACTTTTGCTGTTTGTCCAAATCCGCTTGGCCTGGACATCTTCCTGACATCCCTCCAGAATGAGTTTCCCTGCCTGACTCTTCGTCCTTACAACTTGCCTGCCCACCAGACGATTTAGGCAAAGAGGACAGAGGCACAGGCAGCTCCTTAAGTCCTGAGGTCTTTCCACTGATGGAGGCTCAAGGAGGCTGAAAACTGAGATCCCACCAAATCATTCATTCATCATGGATACTAACCCCCTCGGTGGGGTTGTAAGTTTTCAGAGAGGTCCCAATGACTGCTTCTCGGTAAAGCCTTTAAGGAAAGGCTCTTTGAACTTGTGCTTATACGAGTGATAGAAAAAAAGCTGTATCTGTAGCTAGCTTTTGTTTCTACGCCCAATTCTCCAACATCTTGCCCCGTGCATGCTTCTAGAATAGTTATATATCTGAGATAAGAAGGGGGTTTGGTATGTATTTGAGGTCAAACTAAGAGGTAAGATTCCAGTGGTGATAAGCAACAAATGTCATAAAAAGCGGGGGTGGGGGGGTGGGGTGGAGATTGACAGTGTGGAGTCCTGTATTTTCTCTGTGCATTCCGTATAAACCCTCCCATCCTACGATATATTTGATGTTTTACTCTCGGCTCTGTATCTGTCTGTCTGTCTCTCTCCACCCCTCTTTTCCCTTCCTCCCTTCCTTTCCTTGCTCTCTGCAGCTGCTGGATTCATGAGTCACTTTGTCTTCCTCAAAGAGTAGAATCAGGTGGTGGGAAAGAGGGCGAGGGGATCCAAGCACGGGGGAGGGGAGGCATTTTCAGGGGCACACAGATTGAAGTAGGCACAGAAGGCAGCAGAAAGCATTATTACCATTATCATGCTAATCTATTTACAAGGCCCTCTTTATTCGTTAATCGTTGAATAGCAGAACTGTTCATACAGCTTGAAATAAGAACCACCTGTGCCTCTAGGACCACAAAATAAAAGTATTGAGGACAAATGATGTGTAGAACCAGGAAGGCAAAAATTAAATAGAAATAAAAGGATTCAAATCGAATTCTTCTGTCATTTAGATCTTCACATACGTGATTTTACAACTCACACGTTGCAAAGTGGCCAGCTGATTGGCAATTTAGGAGACATCATCTAAGCTCAGAGAACATCTTCTCTAGGGACGGTTCAACATATAATGAAATTATTAAACACTCTGATTTTAAAAATCCAAACCAAGGTTTTCTTACGAGAACTTCGATTCTTCTTTCTGGAATTAAGTACTGATAAACTGAATAGAAATGATCTTGGTTAATGCCCTAGATGTACTGATTAACTCAATAAGGAAATCTTTTACATTATCCTCACAGAATTTGTAGTAATATAAAAAGCTAAAGCTGAAAAGGACCTCACGTATGATCTAGTTCAAGGCTCTCATTGTCTATTAAACCTTTAATTAAGAGTTCTTTACACGTAGGCTAAGCCCCCATTTGTCACATTGCACATAGACGGGTTACATTATCTTTGGAGCAGTTATTCTTTCAGGGAGCAACATAACTCTTGCAAACACTTATTACTCTGTGTTATAGATACTTAGCAGAGGCTGGAGGGAGCTGGAAGGAAGGGCTCCAGCTTTTTTTGCCATTATTGCTAAGGTAGCAGACATACCACAGAAGGGGCGTGTTCTCATTTAGGCCCGAGCATCTCCTATGAAGAAATGCAACAGCGGCTAATAGGATGGAATATCTCCCATATTCCTTTAGGTAGGACTTGAATTCTCTAAATAACAATTCTCATTAAAATTCATTCCCTTTGTCAAGAGATTGAGTTCTTTAGTTCCAACCACCAAACCTTATTATTCCCAAGTGTTAGAATTATATCATCTTAGAGCTGAAAGGACCCATTCTAAAGACTACCTCCTCCTGTTGTAGAAGAGGAAATTGAAGCCCCCAAGAGGGGACTGGATTTGACCAATGAGTCCAAACCAGGAATGGAACTAGGATATCCTACTTCTTAGCACAGTGCTTTTTCATCTTTTTTGATGACTTCATATTATGATTTAGTTATAGGACAAAGCATTTAAAATAAATCCCTTAACTGTCCATGCCATTGTTTATTCATCTGTAAAATGAGGATTGTAATTACCTAATTGATTTTTAAGTTCCTTGAGAGCTGGGACTGTGCCATCCATCTCATTATTTCCCAAGGCACCTAACTCATAGAGTGCTTTGCACACAGAGCTGCTCAATACATGTTGACTATTGAAAAGTTGAAGGAATGAGTGAATATGATTTTTAATTGGACTTCTCCAGTGATGACTCTTTCATTAAATGATTTGTCTAAGTTGTAGGCACATCCTCAGCCATTCATTCTTTAAATGTCTTTCAGGGGAAGCAAACTACAATGATGATACTGTCTTTGGTAGTCTTCAGTACTGCAATTTGCAGTTGGTTGGTCACATAGACTTGAGAAGGCCTAGTGATCTTGAAGGTCATTTGACTGTGAGGTTCTCAGATGCAGGAGTCAGTGCTTTCTTAGCTGCCCAAGGACCTTCTCCAGGGAATTGCTGTGACATCTTTCCATTTGTCTTAAAGAAAGAAGGAGGAGGGAACTTGTTCCCAGTTGTATCTCAGTGCCTAGAATAACACCTGAGTCACAGTAGGTACTTAAATAAATGAGTAACTGGTGAAGGTAGACTTTTGCTTGACTAGATCATGCCTTCCACGGGCAAAACTGGACTGGATGACTGTTAAGAGCTTTTCCTAAAATATGATTCTGTGTATTATTTGAGCCAGGATAAACTCTCTTCTTCTCAAAACATAAATTCTGCCAGTTCCTTATAAATCTGTATCTTTGGACCTATAGCTTGCATTGCCAGGACCATTTGTATTCCAAGCCTCCTCTCATCTCCATACCATGAGATGATTGCCCACAGAGGCCTACTGCACACTTAGGCTTCTTCAAAGCAGCTATTCGGAAAGGTCAGGGTTTAAAGCAGAGCTATTATTTTGGTGGGGAGGTGGCAAGGAGGGTTAACAAAATTGCAGTTTTATTGCCTCTGACTTGCTTTTCAGAAGCACGTGACTGGCATATTTGGGTCATTAAATATAAAGACATTCTGCTTATGAATTATGCCAGCAAGATGTTTTCAGATCATACAAAAACGGTGTGTGTGGTGCCTGCCAAGTAGTGTTTTTATGTGTATGTCTCTGTACACACCACCCACTGATCTGTGTAAGGCAGTGGTACTGCACGCTACCACGGCATCATTCATTCTGAGATCTCAGAACGTTTCATAAACAGTCAGTCACTCAAGATTCTAGTGAGTTAAATAAATAATAAGATCCTTACCCTCTTGAAAAGAATATGAAACCTACATATTGAAAAATTAGGCAATTTAGCCCAAGGCAGAGTGAGCAGGGAAAGCATGACCTGGTGAGCCAGACCTAAATGCCAGCAGCAAGAATTTTGATCTGTAAACATTCTAATGATGGCAGATGGCAGTGTGGCCTTGAGAGGGGCTTTTAGTTGGTCTGCAAATTTTTATTCAGTAGCTGGTATGTGCCTGGTACTGAGCTAGAAACTATTAAAGAAAAAAAAAAAAAAGACCAAAATATGTACCATACCTTTTTTTTTTTTTAACCAGACCTAAAAAGCATTTATTCAATTTGTTGAGCACATTCTAGGTGCCAGACAGTTCAATATGGAACATAATTAAAAAATTAAATGCTGGAATACAGTCAACATACAGTTTTGGAAGCAGAGAGCAGTTAAGTTTCAGGGCGATGGTGGTAAGGAACTGATAGTTAAGAGAGGAGTTGGGCTGTGAATAGAAGAGGTGGGATTGGAGTCAGCACAAGGTGGATTAATGAGCAGTACATTTGAGAAGAAGCAGGGTGGGCAAAGGAAGAGTGGTTGGAAGGAGGGTAGCATTTGTGTAGCAGTTCTGTGTTTCAGTTTTTGTACTAGTAAAAATAAAGGAAAGGAAACAATATTGGTTGCTAGGATGCTACCACTGGAAGGATAGCTGAGGGTGACTAGTGCATTGATAGCTGCCAGGGTGAGATGCTCTGTGTTTGACGTGGCACTGGCATTAAGGTTTGGGGTTTTATGGGAGCCTCTGTTTAACATGACATTGGAGATATTTCTTTTATCCGTGTGTTGTATGATATGATCAGAACCAGTCTTTGGAAAGAGGAAGGTCCTTCTTGGCCACAGGGTGGATACAAAATAGTAAATGCAACCATATTGGGAAGGAATTTTCGGGTGTCCCAGTGGCCCTTCTTTGCCAGACTGAGCTCTGTCTAAGATTGTCAGGCAGGTGTTCAAATAAATAATGCAGCTAAAAATACTTCCAGCAGTAGCTGGGACTTCCTTAGCTTTGGGATGGTTGGGAGTACAGCTTCTTAGCTACTTGGGCAGGTGTATGTTGGCTCCCAAAAGTTAGAACAAACATGCTCCAGACACATCCCTACATGGACCAAAGCCTCGTTTCTGACGGAGAAACAAAACAAAGCATTTATTTCATTCAGCCTTGCCTAGAAACAGGTGTGCCTGGGCCGAAGGAATCAGAGGTAGAGCTCAAAAACAAACAAATTAATAGGCCTCCACCAGGGGGAGACTTTGGTTTCAGAGCAGTTAAGTGGAATTATGGTCTGCTCCCTGCCTAGGTCTTACTCATTCCTAACGAGTAGCGCTCAGCATAACCTCAAAAAGAGGGTAATCTAAGTTAACTTACTAGATGGCAGAGGTTGCATTTGTTGTTTTATTTAATCCTCAAGAGGTATTAGGGTAGAAGATGTTATCTCCATTTTCTTAGATTCAGAAACTAAGGTTCAAAGCAGGTAAGTAACTTGCCCAAGTACGGTAAGGTGCATTAAGTGTCAGAGTTGGAAGTTAGATTCATGTGCACAAGTCTAACTCCCTAATTATGGAAACTTGAATAAGAATGTGAACTTGCCAGAAATATGGCACATTTTACCTTCTTTTTTGACTTTTTTAGCGTATACTTGCCATATACGCTAACACACATACATAATAAATCTTGTGGTGTTAGCATTGTGACACATTCAAGGTAATTTTAGAGATTATAGGTTGTTTTTAGCAAAAGGATCTGTCAACCTCCACCCTCCATAAAGACAGCCATGCCAAGGGTGAAATCTTCTGCTGCCAGTTGAAGCATCAGATGAGGTCACATTTAGGAATTTTGAGGACATAACTCTGAGTGGTCAAGATACAGTGACCTTATTTTGGGTGCTGCTTCTGTAGGACTAACTATTGTATGGGTGTGTCCAAGAAGAATATTTGATAGCCAGGAGTATGTAGGATTTGGGACCAATGTAGTGTTTAAAACCATTCTACATGTTCACTGTGGTCATTGTCATCCCAGGATGAGCTTTCCTGTGGCAGTGACCTAGGAGTACATGAGTAGCCAAGCTCTGAATTGCCTGGGGATTGGGGCGAGGGCAGCCGACCTCTGCTACTGTGTCAAGCAAAGTGGATGCCAGAGGTTTGGGGGCCCAAGGTTTCCAGAGACTTTATATGAAGATGGTGGAGATAATACCAGACTCTTATCTTTGTAGTGGAAAGTAGTTTTGAAAAAGAAGTCTATTTCAAAATTTAAGAACAAACAAACAAACAAAAAAACCCCATAAAAATGTGTTGTGGCTTGCAAGTAAGGCATACTTTGGGTCTTTTGAAACTGAGGTTGTAGTCCTATTTTTCCAGTGTTAGTAAATCCCCTTCCCTCAAGTTGAATCACACTTGGATTTACTGAAAGAGGAGGGGCTAACCCTCAGGATCTGGCCAAATGACAACTTTTGGTTGGCAACAAAATTGTTTCAGAATTCTACTCAGCCTAGCTCACGGGCAGTGACCCCGTCAGATCTGATAAACTGAACAAGCTAGGGGCTACCAAGAGCTGCAAAGGAGACCCACACAGACAGCAGTGCTGGTTTGCGGGAGGGAACAAATGGTCGGGGTGGTGTAAGTGACTCAGTGATGAGCCATTTTTCTATCCATGCTCATTCGGGTTTAAATATGAGGTAGGGCGAGGATAAATTCTTCTGCCCGTGCTTCATCCTGTTGGAGAGAGGGCTGTTAGGAGGCTGTGGGGAATGTGAACTGTGATTCCACATGTAATGAAGATCTATGTCAAATACATAACCACAACTTGGAAAGCAGGCAGGAAGTGGTGGCCATTTTCACTTGGCCTGAGTATTTTAAAGCTTTAATTGGAGTTGTAAATGTCGTATGTACAGGAAACCAGGGAGTAGGTGTATGGCATATTAGAATTGCCTGGGGACCTTTTTATAAATAAGTGTAAGTCCAGGACCAGAATGCCTGGATGTGGGGAGGCCCAGGCGTGTGTATTTTTGGAAAGCTCCCCAGGTTATCCTACACCATGTGCCACTGAATTGAGATCCCTTGCTTTAGATGACTATGTAGTAACATTGGTTTTGTCCTGTCCAATGAACACAGCAGCAATGGCACGCTGTTTTTGTCATCGAATTTGGAGATGTTTGGGCTCTGGAAAGTACATGGGGATGTGTGTGTGTGTGTGTGGGGGGGCGTGCACGCATGTGTGTATGCAGGCGTTCATTTGTTTTCTGAAGCACACGGGCAGCTGCTAGCTTTGTGACAGGTGATCAGAGCGATGTGGACATGGCAAGCCTGGGCAAACTGACTTTCCCCGTTTCACCCTGCCTGCAAACAGAGTTAACATCCTCAAGGTAAAGCTCTGAAATCCCACGCTGACCTTTTCGTGAAGCATTATAATCAAGTTGAACATTTCCAGTTTTACTACAAATGCCTGCCCCTTGGGAAAATACTTCCCTACATTTTATGACAATTGATTCTGATTTTGAGGAACTAATTTGTATTGAATGCAAAATGTCCAGCCTCACATGGAAACTGGAAAGTCCCCATGTCCAGACGGGTCCAACACTGTGTTTTTATTGCAAAGACAGGGGAAACAATGAAAGATGGTGGGATTTTTTTGTTTCAGAAAATCCTTCCTTCATTGTTCTGCATGTTTTTTTTTTTTTCATTTTTTTACAGTCCTGTGGGTCTAATGACCACAGGCAATTTTGAAGATATCTGGGCTCATGGGAAACTTCACCCTATCTGTAGCTGCTAGATGGCTGAGCCTGCTGGATCTTTTACTGTATGTGAAGTCCCCCATAGTGCCAAGGATCCTGATGTGAACATGTTGATCCCTCTGAGAGGCTCTTGGAAACATGACTTATATTTTGTGCTGTACAGTGAAAGTCAGCATTTTACTCCCCACATTATAGTCCTGGCCACAAAGGAAACAATGCTCCTTGAACTATTATGATGTATCCAAGGGCCCTGGAGGCTTCTAACTTCATTTGGAAGAAGTCACAGAAACAAAGGGAGCTACTTCTCGGGCTAACATCTGCTGACATAAACAGAAGCCCCTAAAGGATGCCTTGTGCCAAACTGGGGGCTCACTTGGAGAAATATTATCACTGGACCTTGAGTACCCCTGTTCCGGGCCTAACTCACATCTTATTCAGTGTGAATAGCAAGTGATGTTTGGTCGAGGAGGTGGTGAGATGCCTAAGAGGTAACAGAGATGCCCAGTCGGATGAGACTTCTTTGGCCTTGTGACTTTTAGTCCAAGGAGGGTCTGAGGACTATGGTTGACTTTGGGTTTCTGTGATTTCCTTACCTGGGTGTATTTACGGTGGCTGCACCTTCCTTGTCACAAAAGACAAATTTTATGTTCATCTTCTTGGGCGGAGGGTGAGGGGAGGGTAGCTCTTGTTCTCTTTGCTTGGACCACTGAGAAGATAGGTGAGCAAGCCAGGGAAAGCGTGGGTGTCTATAAAGGTTTCTTCTAACCCTGAGAGTCCGTAAGCATTCTAGGGCTCATGGGAGACCGTGTACTCCCATTTCTGGAATTTGCCTCTTGGCATCATCATACGGGGCCTTTTTCTAGCTGTGCTTTTTGGTGGAAAGGTCAGCTGAGCACGGAGGAACCTGGGCTGGCCGCTCGTCTTGCTCTCTGACTCTCCCTCAGGCAGGCATTTGACCGTTGCCTCGGAACTTTCTATTTGATTCTCAAAAAAGCCGGAATGCTCTTTAGGGCACTGCTTCAAATCTCAGCGACACTCCATCTGTAACATTGGGTGGCAGTGTATTTTTTGCCCCCTATATGGGGCTGGGAGAGAATGGAGGAAGAAGGATAATGACTTAAAAGCAAAAACAGTTGAATTCTTTGGGCTGCCACGCTCTGGCCTGAGAGGGCAGTTATTTCCCACTGCGGAGTGCCGATAAAAACATTTATCGGCCTTCTCTCCCTTTCACTTTTGCTGTCATTGGTACAGAAAATCAACTTACCAAACGGTTCATCCACGTTCGACAGGTGTGAATCCCGAACATCTTATTTGGTGTTTCATGAACAGCGAGTCCGAGCTCCCTTTCCTCCTCCTGACCCTGGTTTGTCCCCAGGAAACGGGCAGCCACACTCAGGACCAGGGGAGATGGACTTGGTCCCTGACAGTGCGTCACACGTGTGTTCATCCTCTACCCCTTCAGCTCACAAAATTTTCATGAGCATCCTTTTTTGGGACAGGCTGTATTCTCGTCACAGTGAACAGAACAGACAAAATACTTGTCCTCAAGGAGCTTCCATTTAGTGAAGGAAAGAAACAGTGCATGTGATCTCAGGTGGTATAAAATGACACCCTCTCCTGTGCCATACTAACATCTTGGAAACATGGTTTTGTGTCTTACCCCTGGACTGCCTCCTCAGTCTGGGCTCCCAGGCAAGTGGTCCCGTGTCTGGCAGGCCTGGCTGTCACTGATTATAGATATCTGTAGGGCCTGTGCTCATGCTCTGTAACCATTTTCTGTTACAGAGTCTTCTCGCTGCTCACCGAAGCCTTAATCTCTTATGCTGCGATCAATGGGTGGGCGCCTTTCCCATTCGGATGCTCATTTTTTAATCCCTGCTGCCTCTCTCCATGTCATTCCGTTCCATTTTTCTTTATAGACTTTCAGGTCTACTGTACCTGCTGATTACTTAGTGGAGAGTGCTGGACATCTCCCTTAATTAATTCCATCGATTTGAAATCCCACAAGGTTCAGGGTCCTTAGATTTCTGAAGCAGCTAAATGGAATGTCTAAATTCCAACCTTTTCCTTCTGCAAATTGTTTTGCCACAAAGTTACTGGGAAGAAGTGCTGTGGTTTTATTTATTTGAAAGAGTGTATTAATCCGCAGAGGACTCTGCATTCTTAACTGGGCTTTTTGTGTATAAGGCAGAAGAAGAAAAGATGCTTGGGTATCTCTCCTTCTCTCTCTCCCTCATACCCTCCCTCCTTCTCCACCCTCTGTCAGGATTCCATTCCTCATTCTTTTCTTTCTTTTGGTCATCTCCTTATCTTCGGTAATGCTGGCTCAGCTGGGACCGTATCTAAGCAAGCAGTGACTTCTTGATTCCTTTGAAGAAGGGTATGACCTTCACAAAGGGCGCAGGAGCTCTGCCCAGGACTTTTTCTTGGAAGAACACCTGCCCAGAGTGTTTGCTACTAGGACGCGGCAGCGATCTTATGGCAGTGATCCTGTTGAGTTATGTGCATTTGGTTTTCAAGTATTCCTTGTTAATAGTAAGCATGAAATTTCTGGGGGACAGTTGCTAAATCTGTCTCCCAGTCGTGAGTTTGTAAGAATAAGGAACCTTCTACACAGAGGTTCAGAAATCAGCATTGAAAGGACCTTTAGAAATTATGAGCTCACTTCTGTCATTTTATAAGTGCAAAGATGGGGTAAGGGAACTTGTACCGTTTGACACCTGTCATGTACCAGGCCCTAGACTAGGCATCATACATAGATGACCTCTGAATAGTGGAGTGATCATGTTGGGCATATTACAAGCTGCTGCTGAAACCTAGTCCCTTTCTGGTCACCAAAATGCATCTTCTTAAACCAAATACTCAAAGAAAGGGAGAGAGACTCAGTGCAGAGAAGTTTTTTGAGCTAACTCTTCAGAGGCTTGTGTTCCACTCTGCCTACTCAGCTGGCAGAGCTGTGGGGCCTTCCCAAAGCTGGTACTGTGGCAGACAATGGGGGTGGACAGCATCAATGTGACTGAAGCATTGGCAGCCATCAAAGAGTTAATGTCAGATGAGCTGGGTGCTGGGCAAATGGAAAGGGTTGTGGGGAGAGACACACAGATGAAATGTCACACCCCCAGTCTTGCCAACTTCTGACCATCTGAAGTTGCGTGCACCGTGGAAGGCCGAGAAACACATTCAGAGAAGGAACAGGGGCTTGTCTAAAATGATTCTTTCCTTTCTGCCCGGGCCAGCCAGGCAGCACAGCCCCGCGCTGCCTGAGGCCGAGGAAGACTCTGTTGCTATGCGCCGGAAGCCTAATTTTATTATTGCTCTCCCCTATTTAATGTCTGTCTCTCAGGCAGCTGGTGATGTTTTAATGAAGCTGGAATTGTATAGTCTGTAGCACTGGATAATCATAAGCTGCCGAGTCAGAATCAAATTAATAATTCATGAAATTAAAGTGTATAATTAATTTGAACCGTGCAGATGAGAAGAAGGGCCAGAGCCCACTGCCTGGAAGGAGCTGAAGTGTGGGGAGTGTTGACTGAACTCGGCTTCCATTCCCAAACAGTGGAAATTTGCGTGCAGGTTGGGCGTAGCAAGTCTGGGGGTCTGTGTGCACACACGTGCTTCCCTGAATCAAGGTGCTTTCACCTAAAACGTGGAATGACTTTCTTTGAAGTTCAAAAGCATTTTAATTGGTTTCGATTCACCCTTTCTTTGCCCTAGAAGAATCTTGTTCGAAAGGGAAATGAGATTTGTCAGATGTTACTGGGTTACAGATCTCTGTAGCATGGGGGTCCCATAGAAAGTGCCATCGGAAACTTCATTCTTTTCTGTGGTTCACAAGTACGTAAATCAGACCCCCAAATGCAGGCCCTCTATTGCCTTTCCCCACCCATGGATTTCTTACCAGAAGCACGCTCACATCCTCTCTCTCTCTCATCTATACACCACAGACATACACATACAAACAGCAAATACAAATGACTTCCTCTGGACAGTGGTAATGACACGTTTCATGTCTAGTTTCTTATTTTTCCTCCTAGATATGCTTTGTGATAGCTGCAGAAAAATACTTTTTAGTGCTATTTTAGTAGCAACAAAGTACAGGGAAGGCAACCTGAGTGCCTTATTCAGGTGGGAACTGCTCTGTAAATTTCTAAACCATCTGCTTTTCTCATGTTCCCCTCCCCTCCTGCTAGGTGCAGGAGGCAGGGGTTCTGCTCGGCACTAGTGCCGTTTATGTCACTTGCAAGGTGTTTGCCACAGACTCTGCAGACATTTGCTGGGCTCCCTTTCTTGGGAGAGCATCGTAAGGAGGCCTGTACAGATGGGTCCTTTCTTGGTTTTTGAATGATGAATGCTGTCGCACCATAGTAAACAGAGGGATCTTCGGGTTATCCTTTTCATTAGAAAATCCCTTCTAGCGTTTAAGCCTCCTAAACATGGCAGCTTCCTCCCCCGGTAGACTTGCAGAGAATGAGAAGGCAAAACAGGAGTCTGCCATTGTCCATTTCTCTTTGTCAGGCCTTTGAGACTTCTTGTTCTAAAGGGAGAAATGACTGGAAGCCGTGATACAGACTAATGATGCAGAAGCCCCCAAAGGTTTGGGTTGAATTGAGGCTCAGCTGACTTCACATTTTCAGGTTTCCGAATGTTGATTTGTCCTTCCCAGAAAGGGTTTCCCTGTCTGCCTCTTTGTTCACACACTTAACCAGAAGCACCAGGAGGAAGCTGGACCCGTGAGATGGCGCTCAGGCTTCCAGGGCTCACACGCAGCCGTGTCCTGCACACAGCCCCTCGCCTCCTCCTCGGATCTGCTTGCTTCCCCTCACTTGCTTCTGCTTGCATGGCCTCACCTTCTGTAGCAGCTCTCAGTTTGCCCACAGGTAAGGTTTCAGCTCCTGATATTCTGCCAAACTAGCGGATTACCCATAAACGCATCTCTGGGTTCTGTTTTGCTCCCAGCAATTTTTAAACCATTGCCAGTCCAGTGTTCTCAGACTAACACACACAAATCAGGAACATTTGATGCCCAACCCATACCAAATGCATTTCAGGGCAGAAAATTATGGTCCTGTAATATGTCTGACTTCCTGTCTTCAAGGCACTTGGCTTACATGACTAAGTCCTGACTGTGAGGTAGTTATCCATCATTTTTGAGCAAGAAAGCCAAGATAGAAATAAGTAACTTGCCAAGACAACTAGAATGGTTGACACCATGATGGGATTTATTGTTGGTAGTGGAGTCTGTGATGACCCCGGGGTTTGGTGAACTACCTCAGAGCTTCTGGAATTTCCTTCTCTTGTGTTCAATTGGAAGTTTTTGACTCCCCTGGGTGAATTAGATGTTATCTTACTGGAGATGTATTATACTATATAGTTTCTCATGTAACCATTTCTGCCTGAAGAGTTTAGTATGTTTTCAACAAGATTAAAAGTGAGCTGCTCTTTTTACATACAAACATTGGTCAACCTACAGTTGCCTCCTTCTGGGAACAGAATTTCTCTGATTCAAATATGTTGATTAAAATTTACAGGCTAGATAGGGGCAAGGGCTAAGGCAGGTGGATTGCCTGAGCTCAGGAGTTGGAGACCAGCCTGAGCAAGAGCGAGAGCTCCATCTCTACCAAAAATAGAAAAACTAGTAGGTATTTTGGGAGGTGCCTGTAGTCTCAGGTACTCCAGAATCTGAGGGAAGAGGATTGCTTGAGCCCAAGAGTAGGAGGTTGCTGTGAGTTATGATGCCAAGGCACTCTACCCAGGGCAACAACAGAGGGAGACTCTGTCTCCCAAATAAATAAGTAAGTAAGTAAATAAATAAATAAATGTAATTACAAGGACTGTTTTGTTTTTTTTTTTTCCTGTAAATGGAAGGGGCAGAATGGGAATGATGGTTCCTCAGTCTACGTGTATGTCACCTACTTTTATGGCCCTGTTGGTACAGGTATTTTAATCAGTTATTAGCTGAGATCGCCATATGATCAATTAAATCAACCATGTGGCATTCAGCCGTACATATGGCTGGAACCCATGAATTACCCAAAACAACCTGGTTACATCTGGACATGTGAACAGATGCATGCTGAAGCCATAGCAGGAAATTACATACACTTGTGAGCGTGGCCGCTTATAACATAGAGGTCTATCGGGTATAAAATGGTGTTTAGACAGTCTTTGGGGAAGAGAAGTATTTATTTCCTAAAACATATTTACTAGGAAAAGTAGCCCTGTCCCTCGCACTGTGAAATAGTTCTACAGTCCTGGAAAAAAATAGTTCTGATGCACATCGAGGGGCTCTAGCGGCACATCTAGACATCACAGTTCTGGAGGCATGGGTAGGCAAGCGACACTGTGGTAGCACCTTTGTGTAGGGCAGAGCTGGGGCTCAGAACTTGCTTTAATGTTCTTCTCCCCAGAGAAACTCACTAGTGCTTCCATAATGCGGGAAGAAGCCTCTGCTTTAGTTTTTTGGGTTCCCTCCAGCTGCTCCTTTTGATCTCTTCATTTTAGTCAGATGCTTGAGCAATGCAATATGGTGTTATGGTTTTGCTAGAGCTCAACACCAAGCTTGGGCTTCATTAAGTTACAGACCCCTAAGAATGAAGATTTGGATCCTTCAGCAACTCCTGAATGAGTTATTACACTCACCCTTTGGCATGCACATAATGAACATGTAATCAAATTTAGAAATTAACTTATTTAATTTATGTATTTGTTTAATGTGTGATCTTAGAAAATCTCTACAATTCTGCTGTTTTTGATTGCAAGGTTCTAAAAGACAGGGTCTATTGTCTGTGTAGTTTTATTTGTCACTTGCTGTATTATACTATTAAAACCACATTTGGTTATAATTCAGAGGAGGAATAATTCTTATTTAGGGTATTTTAATAAAGCACATTTTGTAAGAACTACTATAGTTTAGAAAATAAGTGAGCAAATAAACTTCATTTTGTGGTTCTATAATTTGGAGCAGGGAGTTATAATTGTTTTGGGTAGATCTGTCCCACCTCATTCATTCATATAATGGCAATGGTTTTTTAAGTCTTAAGGTTTAGGGATTCAGTTCGAGTGTTACACACCCACAACGCTAAGGGGGATTGGGTTTGGGGCAAAAGCAAACAGTGCCTTCTCAGGCACCAGCAAAAACTC
>CAUYQV010165421.1:0-12449 GCA_963574575.1 Galagoides demidoff | reverse complement strand
TAGAGTGCCATGGCATCACAGCTCATAGCAACCTCCAACTCCTGGGCTCAAGCGAGTCTCCTGCCTCCGCCTCCCAAGTAGCTGGGACCCACAGGCGCCCGCCACAATGCCCGGCCATTTTTTGGTTGCAGCCATCATTGTTGTTTGGCGGGCCCAGGCTGGGGATTCGAACCCGCCACCTTAGGTGTCTGTGGCTGGCGCCTTAGCCGATTGAGTCACAGGCGCCAAGCCCAGGATTTCTTAACTAATAAGCAGAAGAGCTGGGATTTAGACTCAGTCCGTCTGACTTCTAACCTTGACCTCTTAACATATACTATATAAAACCTTCTCCAAAGTAAGGACAAGGATGGGCTCAGTGGTTGAATTTCTTCTTACAGATATTTGTAGAAGTAGATACATGTTACGACCTTTTGAATACTCTTCAGGTTGTATGACTCTGTTCATTCTGAAATCGTCACAGGCTTTTCATTTTGTATCCATTTAGTTTTTGAAAATTCAGACTTAGGTGCTGCTTTATTTCATTTTTATTCCTGTAGCTGTTATAGAACTTATTATGTTGAAATCTTATTACTTGAAACTTTCAATTACCCAGACTCTTCCCACTGACCTTACATACCCTGTACTTTACTTTTAAAAGAAAGAAGGAAACCACAGAAAAATAAGCTCAAATCAGAATTTCTTTTAAGCTTAAATATGAGCATATCGTTTTATGATTTTAAAATGCTTAGTTGACTACAAAGCCCACTAAACTGTTAAGGTGGTTGTATTATTTAGGGTAACCCAGTAGACGAAGAGTGCCCATTTTGAGTAGCCCAACACAATAAAAGTTGATCTCTGATCTAGCGCACGATCCAATGAGTGTCAGTGGTGGTAGTTTCTCTGTTCCATATACTCACTCAGGTACTTGAATGCTTAATATCCTGTGGCTCTGATAGTCCCCTAGGCCAGCAATTCTCAACCTGTGAGTCACAACCCCTTTGGACTGTATTAAAGCGTTGCAGCATTAGGAAGGTTGAGAACCACTGATCCAGGATCTCACAGTTCTTGTCTGAATCTATGGATCCTGTCTGGCAATTATAGATAGGCCACTCACCTGGAAGATTATCTGAGATGTTTTTTGAGGCTAGGGTAGGGTAGGCCATTTCAATGGCCAGGGCTCAGTCACATGACCCCACTCAGCTGCAAGGGAGACTGGGAAATATGGCCTAGCTCTGTGCCAGGGAAGAAAGAGAAATAGGGCTTGGTATCTATGTGGCCCTGTCTCTGTCGCAGTTCTTCTTGAGATTTTTATGGCCCTTCTAATGTTGTGAACCACGTAAGAAACATTCAATTATCATTGAGATCAGTAGTACCTAAAACCTAGATGATTAAAAAATATCTCTGGCGGCGCCTGTGGCTCAAAGGAGTAGGGTGCCGGCCCCATATGCCAGAGGTGGCAGGTTCATACCCAGTCCCGGCCAAAAAATTGCAAAAATAAAAATAAAAAATAAATAAAAATCTCTGAAACTTCTCTTAGACCTATACAGGATCAGAATGAGAGTGGCGTGGGGACAGCAGCAGGCCAGGAATTTGCATTTCACACATGATTCCCATCTAGCCAGTCTAGCATCATGGTGTTGTGTGAGAATCACCCCTCTAGACGATAACCGGATAAGGCAGGAATATGGATGAACTCATTTCACAAGGTTTTTAGCGAAAAGGAGCAGGAGGATAAAGCCTGATCTTCGGTTACTCAGTAAATTACCCAAGCCCCCTGTTTATACCAACCATTCTAATGAATCAAGACTTTGAACAGGGTTGGTGATCAGTTGTTTTGAAAGTCCGTAGGGTGTTCAGAGAAAAGACAGCTTCTCCTCCCAGTGGACCTTCCCTTCTAGGAGGGGAGCCATCCTGGATATTGTGGATGCTGACTACCTATATGTTATCATAATTGTTAAAAAAATTCTCCATGTCTTATTTCAATTTAGTTTGCCCTCCTATCAAGCACAATTATAGATTATTCCCAGTCAACTAAACTACCCCAGGAGAGGTGATGGCAGTTGTGCTAGTTAAATTGTTTTCTGAAGCAAATAGTTTCTGGGGGCTCGGCACCTGTAACTCAGTGGCTAGGGCACCAGCCATGTACACCGGAGCTGGCAGGTTCAAATCCAGCCCGGGCCTGCCAAACAACAACAACTACAACTCCCCCCACCAAAAAAAAAAATTAGCCAAGCATTGTGGTGGGCACCTGTAGTCCCAGCTACTTGGGAGGCAGAGGCAAGAGAATGGCATAAGCCCAAGAGTTTGAAGTTGTTGTGAGCTGTGACTCTGTCTCAAAAAAAAAAAAAAAAGTCATTGGGTTTTAAAAGTCAAATGGGATGATTCCTGGTTTTGGTCTTTTAAGTTTGTAGAGTGGCCCATTTGTTTCCTGCATGGAATATAGATTTAGTATCTCTATATCCCAAGCATCTTAAAGTCAGAAGTGTTTTAAATATCAGATTGTTGAATATTTACTTATATATATAATTATATTTGGATGGGACCCAAATCTAAACATGAAATTCATTGGTGTTTAGGATACAGGTTATACACATACCTGAAGATAATCTTATGTGCTATTTTGAATAATTTTGTGCATGAAGCAAAGTTCCTATTGCACTTTGCCTGTGGTTCATGGCATGAGGCCAGGGGTGGAATTTTCTTCTTGAGGTGTCATCATGCTGCTCAAAAAGTTCCTGACTGCAGAGCTTTTGGATTTTGGATTTTTTGATGGGGGAATGTAAGACCTTCAACGTCTGTTCCATGTACATTGGAAGAATAGCTTTTGAGGGATAAGGGTAACTTCTCATGAACAGTAAAAGTCGTGGAGATGAAATTGGTTCCTTTGGTCTTGCAGGATTCTTCCATGGTTACCTCCCCAGCGGAGAGCAAGAGCACACACCCTGATAGTTCAGGTTTACGAATTTGTCTTGCCATCTGCTTGGCTGCGTGAAAGGCAGCAGAAATTTATCACCCTCTCTGTTACTGCATAAGTATTATTTTCTAGACTCTTGGTTCCTTTTGAGCATTTCTGATAAAATATGCAGCTCTCTGAACCTTCGTAACACACATTTATTAAGATCTTAAATTATGTATGGCTGTGATCCAAGTACTGGGCCAGAAACTGCTGGTGGCTGTTTTACTCCCATGCTGAGGGTGGCACCGCAAACCATTCTGCAGAGAGTTTTAATCTTAATCGTATTACCGTCAACATCTGCCTGTCTTCTACGTTGCCTACCTAATAATGTCCACTTTCCTTGGCCTTGCATTCAAGCATCCTCAAAATCTGACTTCTACTGGAACCTGCTGGTGAGCTTTCCAGCATTGAGCCTATAGACCCCTTCTTCTAATCTCTACTCTAACCAACCAGTTGGTTCATCATCTCCTAGAACGTTTTGAGTTTCCTGAAAATCCCATCTCTTCCCAAGTTCTTTAAGATTCAATTTAAACTGCCACAGACTCTGAAACCTTCCCTATGCATCTTAACTATGGCAATTGCAGTCTGCACTTCCCCCTTCCCATGATACATTTCAGTTTGGGGTATGCATGGGAAATGTTCTGCCTGGGGTCAGCTCCTGAAGAGCAGTGAACCCACTTTATTTACCTCTTGGTCTCTATAGTGCTTTAACATAGGGAGCATTTGATAAATAACTTTCATACTAAATAGCTAGCATGCAGTTGACAATTATGACACAAAGTGAAAAGCAAACCTTAGACTAGTAATTGAGGGCCTGGTTTCCCAAAGTGGAATAATTACGTAAGTTACTTTGGGTGAAAAGAAATAGTCTGGTTACATCTGGTTACTGCAGGACTTTTCAGAGCCTTTAATATGCTTACAGAATTTAATCTTTAATATGCTTACAGAATATAATGTAAGAATATGTAATATGAGAATATCTTCGAGAGAGTAGTCAACTTACATTCCTATCTTGTGTTCTTGTGACCACAGACCTCTTTTTTGCGAAGCCTGTAGATGAACTGAACCAGGGTTTTGGGTAACATAGTTTAGCAAATGCTAAGTTAGGCAGAAGTTTCTGCCTTTTCTACTACCCTTTGTTATCAAATGTGCTTTCACAATTAGGATCGTCTTCATTTTTCTCTGCATCATTCATGGCTTGTGAGTAAACAGAAAATAGTGTCTTGTAGTTGCCAGGCTTAGAAATAAGTCTTTTGGGTGTTTATGTGTATGTGTGTTTGTAAATCGACAACATTCATCAGCTACACTGAGCTATGGATAGTTCAGGAAAATTCTTGGTGATCTACACGAGACCTATAGCAATGAAGACACGCAGAGTATTCTCTTGTCAAACATCTTTGAAAAGCTATGCAAAGGCATCTGTGGTAATAGCAGTTTTACTGAAGGTCACCCACCATTCAGACTGTTTATGTAAATCTCCATTCATGCAAACTGTATGTAATGATTTGCTTCATGTAAAGTCAACAATTAGGGTTTCATTTATTTTTCTATCATTGATTTATCTGTCCTGCATCTCCCTTCTGTGGACACACAGATTTTTTTTTTTTTAAAGCAGGTTCCCATGTGTTTAGATTTCTCTCCTTTAAATGAGGTCTGTTACCATCAGCCATCATTTTCAGAGCTATAATTGCTTGTCCAGTGAATGAGATCAAATTTCAGGGCAAGAGGAGCTAAAGGATCTTTTAAGTTGAAGTTAAACCTGTGATTTTTTATGATCTTTGGGGCACCTAATGAAGTGATTAGTGACAAGCATGAGTTTCCAAATGTCAATCGTATAATTATGAAATAAACAAGAGCTGGTCTTTTCAATAAACTTCCATGCTGTGCCCTATTCCTGCTCAGTGGGCCCTAAACAAAGTATTCTGGTGAAGAGTATGAAATTAAGGGGAGTTTTCACAGCTGAGGGATGGAAATCTTGTCTTCTGGAACTTCTAAATCTACAGAATAAGAGTACATTTGAGCGTGGCAAATGTATGGATAAGTCTTCATTTTTCTCTCTTAAACCATATATTATAAAGAAAGGCCATTTTGTTACCTTTATTGTTTCTTCACCGTGTCTTATGGTTGAGCTTCACCATCATTTTAGAATTCAAAGTAGTTTATTTTATTTTGTACTGAAAAGTGGATCAAATTTGGTGGAGAATAGAGAACATAAGGGCAAGTCAAACCTTTAATATTTAATTGTGCACAAAATCTCCTATGATGGGACTGATAGCAGTGAACAACATTTTGGGTCATAAAATATTGGAAAATTCTTGGGCATGAGGGATCTCAGTTTTTAAGTCCCTATCCTCATTCCCAATTTCTTCTTCTTCTTCTTCTTTTTTTTTTTTTATTAAATCATAGCTGTGTACATTAATGCAATCACAGGGTACAGTGTGGTATTTTCATATACAATTTGAAATACTCTCATCAAACTGGTTAACGTAGCCTTCATGTCATTTTCTTAGTTGTTGCGTTAAGACATTCATACTCTGCTTCTAGAAAGATTCACTTGTACCCTTGTAGGATAAAACATAGAGATGACCCCACCAATCACCTTCCCTCCACCCATCCACCTCCCTCCCCTCTCCCTTCCCCCTCCCCATATTCTAAGGCTATGATTAGATTATAGCTTTCCTATGAAAGCTATAAATTGGTTTCAAAATAGGGCTGTGTACATTGGATACTTTTTCCTCCATCCTTAAGATACTTTACTAAGAAGAACATTTTCCAGCTCCATCCATGTAAACATGAAGGAGGTAAAGTCTCCATCTTTCTTTAGGGCTGCATAATATTTCATGGTGTACATATACCACAATTAATCCATTATTGATTCATTCGTGGATCAATGGGCACTTGGGCTTCTTCCATGACCTAGCAATTGTTAATTGGGCTGCAATAAACATTCTGATACAAATACCTTTGTTGCAATGTGATTTTTGGTCTTCTGGCTATATACCTAATAAAGGAATTGTAGGATCAAATGGCAGGTCTATTTTTAGTTCTCTAAGTGTTCTCCAGATGTCTTTCCAAAAGGAACAAATTAGTTTGCATTCCCACCAGCAGTGTAGAAGTGTTCCCTTTTCTCCACATCCACGCCAACATCTCTGGTTTTGGGATTTTGTGATATGGGCTAATCTTACTGGAGTTAGGTAATATCTCAAAGTAGTTTTGATTTGCATTTCTCTGATGATTAAGGATGGTGAGCATTTTTTCATATATCTGTAGGCCATGCGCATATCTTCTTTAGAGAAGTTTCTTTTCAAGTCCCTTGCCCACTCTGAGATGGGATCACTTGTTTTTTTCTTGTTAATACGTTTCAGTTCTCTGTGGATTCTGGTTATTAAACTTTTGTCGGAGATATAACCTGCAAATATCTTCTCCCATTGCATTCCCAATTTCTGCCAGTGTTTCTGTACTACAGTGTTTGACAGATGCCCAAAGGTTTTAGCCAAATATCAGGACCTCGTAAGTGCTAAGAAAAATGGCCAACACAAAGAAAACAAAGATTCCTTTCTCTACCCTTGGAAGTCTGAAAGATTATTGAGCAGGCAAGGTATATACAGAGTAGAAATAACTAGCAATTTTTGTGATATAGTTTTTTGCCATTTGTTATTCTATAAGTAATACATGCATCTATTCTTTTACTTTAATATAATCATAGGGTACATATGGCATATTTTTCTTTCAAATGGATAAGTAGAGAGGTAGAGAAATAGATAAAGTTCTTTTCTTTTAATTATCTTCATATCAGCATACTTGATTTTATTTTTCCTTTCACTGTTAATAGCCATTTGCAGCAAGTACCATCGTGGCTGTATGAAAACAGGGAAATCAAGATAATGGTGGTGAAGACAAGATCAAAATTAATTTATCTGTCCTCAAAAAGAAGCGCAGAGGCAGGTGGCAGAGGGATGCTATGGCAACTCCGTGGTGCTGGCAGATATCAGGGCTCTTTCCAGCTCATTTCCCTGTCATGTCCTTGTCCTCATGGTCTAGTGTGGATGCTGAACTTCCATAATCACATCTGAATTCCAGCCAGTGGACCTGAGGGTGTGGAGGAGAAAGCTGTGCCTCTATGGACACTTCCAGATGTTGCCCAGATACTTTTGCTTATACCTCATTGACCAAAATTTAATTCTCTGGGCATAATTAGCTGCAAAGAAGGATGTGATGTGTGTTTTTTGGTTGTTTTGTTTTTGTTTTCAGCTGGATGACAATGGGACTATCTAAAGATCCGGGTTTTTGAGACTCCTCAAAGAGCTAAAACTAGACCTTCCATTTGATCTGGCAATCCCATTACTAGGTATCTACCTAGCAAAACAAAAACCATTTTACCATAAGAACAAGGAACTGGACTGTTCATTGCAGCTCAATTCACAATTGCCAAGATGTGGAATCAACTCAAGTACCCGTCAGCACATGAATGGATTAATAAACTGTGGTATATGTAGAATGGAATCCTATTCAGATATAAAAGAGCCTGAGACTTTACATCTTTTACATTTATCTGAATGGAGTTAAAGCACATTCTTTTTAGCAAAGTATCACAAGAATGGAAAAGCAAGCATCCAGTGTACTCAACACTAATATGAAACCAATAAATAAACACCCATACACTTACACAAGAGACACACACAGTTGAATTCAAATGGGGGGAGGGGAGACGGGAGAGGGGGAAAAAGGAGGAAGGAGGACAATTGGTAGGCTTTCACCTAATGTGCACAATGTAAGGATATTTAGCACCCCCTAGGCCCTCGCGTGAAGGGCTCAACTACAACTTGAACTTTACCTAAGAAACGCAAATAATGTAATGCAATTATTTGTGCCCTCATATTAATCTGAAATTGAAAAAAGATCAGAATTTTTATAATAAGGAAAGATAGACAAGATTTTGGAAGGTGCTAGCAGTGTTTGTCATGAATTATTACTGAATTCTTGCAATTACAAACAATGCAGGAAGGAACGTTCCTGAACACGGGTAACCGTGATGTGGGTTAGTATGCAACATGTGTTGAGTGAGTTAGAGAGACAGTCCTTAAGCAGAGGCTGAGAGGAGAGGCTGTCACATTGTGTTGGGTGGACTGGAGATATCACAGTAGAGGCCAGCACTGTTGAGGTGGGTCTGAGCTTACTCCTGCTGCTGGGCTAACTGCAGATGAGAGGACCACCTGGTGGTAGAGCCAAGCCAGGGGAATGGCAGGCATTAATTCTTTCTGTTCTGTCCTCAACAGCTATTGCCTGAGCACTTACTATGTGCCGGACCCCGGTCACTCAGAGATGGGACTGATGCAGCCCCTTTCTCCTTGGGATCTCTCACTCAAATAACTTATGACACTTGTTAAGCAGAATGGTGTGCCTGTGGATGGGATGTGAGGGGAGTCGGGCTGGATAAGAAAGCCAGACTAAAGGGAACTTGGATGCCTAGTTAAAGAGATTAAGCCGAATCTTGTAGTCAGTGGGGAGCTTCTGAAAGCTTTGATCAGAGGAATGACTTGATTCAAGTAGTGTTTGGAGAAAACAAATCTGACACGCACAGGTTAACTGGGGGAGGTCAATGAAGACTTGAAGCAAGGTGGGCACCAAGTAGCTGTTCCTGAGCCTTCCCTGTGAGATGATGGGGGCCTGGGCATGCTCTCTGGAGAGGTGGTCCTGGGTTTGGATCTTAGTTCTGTCCCTTGTTAGGGGGTTGGGCACAGTCTATGTTTCAGTCTGCTGGGGCTGCCATAACAAAATGCCTTTGTCTGGGTGGCTTAAACAACAGAGACTTATTTCCTCATGGTTCTGGAGGCTGGGAAGTTCAAGATCAGGTGCTGATTGATGTGTTTCTTGGGGAAGATGAGCTTCCCAGCTTGCAGGTGGTTGCCTTCCCTCTGAGTCCTCGTATTGTAGAAAGAGACAGAGAGATATGGTGTCTCCTCCCTGCCTATGGGGACACCAGCTCCATCTTTGTGACCTCATTTAACCTTTATCCCCTCCTCCCAGGTGTTCTCTCCAAATGTAGTCACACTGGGGGCTAGGGTTTCAATCTATGAATTTGGGGGGAATGCAAAGCTTGAGTTCATGACAGTTCTTTCACAGCCAGCTGAAGTACAATTTCCTCTGTAGAATGGGGGGAAAATTCCACTGATCTCTTCAAAGGTGCTCATATGGCTTAAATGAGGTGAGGCTTGCAAAGTGCTCAGCATGGCATCTGACACATGAGAAGGGCACAAAAACCGGAAGCTGAAAGGGACAGATGGAGCAAGCATTTTAATGGAAAAATTTTAGGGCTTGGGGAACGGATGCAGAAGACCAGGGAGCGTAGAGGCGCAGAGATGATGCTGAGGATGTGAGCCAGGGTGATGAGGAGAATGATGTCAGCTGACAAAAATAGAAGAGCCTGGGAAGGAGCCAGTTGGGGGGGAGAGATTGATGAATTTGATTTTAGGTGTGTTGCATCCAGTGAGATGGCTGGATATGGAAGTGGAAATTTCCAGCAGACAGTTGGGGTTTATTTACAAGAGAGGATGTATGGCTGCTAACGACAGCTCCTGGGGGATGCAAAATTGGTGGAGGCTAAAATTCCAGAGGAAAGAAACAGAGGATTCAAATGAATCCACGCAGACCCGATAAACCAGCGGCTCTCTAGCCTGTGCAGTAGGAACTTAGTTTCATGAAGTTTTCTGGTGGAGCAAATGAATAGGCTGAGGCCAACGTTGGACTCGGAGCAGAATTCTCAGGGTCGTTTTCCCAGGTCCCTACTTTTGTAGACACATACTGTAGACACAAGGATGTAGTTCAGGGTCCAAAGCCAAAGAAACCCACAAAAAGAAATGTACATCTCGGGGTTATGGATTTCACGTGAAGACAGAAGTGGCTTTCTCAGTAGCAGGAAAAAGTCACTGGAACATTTCTGAACACTGCAGAGTCGCGGGCCGTCTGAAAGGCCCTCAGCACTTCAGGATCCAATTAAAAGGGAATTATTTTCCGTTCCACAGCTAAGGAAATGGATCAACAGAGAGACCGAAGGACTGTTTTAAAACCTGCCAGATGTAACACGGCAGACAAGGAAATGGGATTTCAGAAAGCTCCCCCTTTCTGAGCTGTTATTTTGTTCTTAGTGTGGCCTGTCAGTTCTCCTAGCAATGAGTCAGTGGAAGTCAACCTTTGACAGACTCGTGCCAGTAAATAAAACAGAATGCACCTTTATCCAGTCACAGGCGATGGAAAAGAGGAGGTACTTAAAATGTATTCTCTCTCCACCCTAGGCTCTATCCAGCCTATCCTTCCTACTGCTCTAAATAAAAGCAAAATATCATTTTCTTCACTTTGGTTTACATCCACTTAGTCTGTTCTCTTGAAATCTAAACTAAGAGGCCTGATGTCTTTTAATCATCAAGTCTGTTGGATTTTTTGTAAGAAGCCCTTTTCTGGATTTTTCTGCTGTCACTACCTCCTTGAGCTCTCTGTCCTTTTGGCTATGTTGACACCTCCGTCTCCTGGTTGTCATGACACCTCACAGCCTATTCCTCTCTGGTTTTCTCCGGGGGACCCCCTCCTGCTTCCCGGTTACATTCTGGCATTCTTTTCATCCTAAGCAAACTATTCTTCTCAATTCTGTACACCCCCTCGCCTCGTTGCTCTAATCCGTTCTCATTATATCAATTATCATCAATATACCAAGGACTCCTACACCTTATCTGCGGCCCAGATTTTTTCTCCCAAGCTTCAGCCTTACATATGGAACTGGACAGCTCTATCCTGAGAGCTCACATGCAGCTCAAGATCAAAACATCTTAAACTCACTGGCTCTTTCCTGGTCCTTTCTCCCCTCTCCTGCTCTCTCATCTATAAAATTTGGAATCTGGGAACCAGTGTTCATCTCTTCCTCCATCACCTCTTTCAGCCCCTACCTGGTCAAGTCATTAATTTCCCAGCTACTGCTAACATTACATATCCCAAGTCTAGCATTTGGGGAAGATAAATACATCATAAGCAGGGAAAAGAGATAAAAGGTCTAGGGATGTTAGACGTAGAAATGGTGTTGGTTAAACTATGATCGCTCTCAGTTTCTCCTTCAAGGTAGATTTGTTTGTCCAAAAATGATCCACATATTTTGATGGGACAGGACTTTTTAGTTAATTATGTTTGGTGAAGAATATTAATTATTATTTTTAGTGAAATGCTGGAAATTAAAACAGCAGCAACGTTGAATTTTGTCTCAGAAAGTGCACTCCTCTCTCCTATTTCCAGAGTAGGGCATGAAAATCCAAGAAGGTTGACTGTCTTGCCCGAGGCTGTAAAGCTATTTTTGCAATTCTCGCTGGTCTTTTGATTTTCTTTTCTGTACTCTTTCTCTTCCAGGCAAGGCTTCCCTTTGTAACTCACAGTGCCCTGTGCCTAGTAATGACTTAGGAAACACTCACAGCTTCGATTCACTGGCATTCTTTGAATTTTACTCAATTCTTTAGACTATTTTTGCTGATTATGAAGTTGGGGTTTGGACGGGCCCAGAACAGCCTAATTGCACACATACCATCATCAACACCCCCTTCCCTCTGTCAGGTGTCACCCACACCACACTGTATCCAGAAATATCCTAGGAACAACCCCCCAAGTCCTTAAAACAGGGATTAGGCAGTTAGTATCAGTCAGCTGGAATTTATAAGAGAATTGAAACTCATTCCTTCCACAGTTGTTTGAGCCCCAGTGTCTTTTGTTATGGGGATCTTTGCAGTGGGCAATGATTCTCTAAGGAGCTTTATCAGTAATTTGGCTGGAATCTTATTTCCCATCATGTGTCTGTAGTTTACGGTTGAGTAACTAGTCCATTGTTATTCTAGTATTGTCTTCTGTCTTTTCTTGGCTGAATCCCTGACCCCTGATAGCAGTGTTTTTCAACCTCTTTTTATATTTTTATTTATTTATTTTTTGAGGCAGAGTCTTATTATGTCACTCTCAATACAGTGGTGTAGGGTCACAGCTCACAGCAACCTCAAACTCTTGGGCTTAAGCAATTCTCTTCTCTCAGCCTCCCAAGTAGCTGGGACTATAGGTGTCCACCACAGTACCTGGCTATTTTGGTTGCAGTTGTCATTGTTGTTTAGCAGGCCAGGGCTGGGTACAAACCCACCAGCCTCATTGGATGTGGCCAGTGCCCTACTCACTGAGCTATGGGCGCCAAGCCAACCTTTTTAATCTTATAGCACACTTGAGTCTATTGTTAAATTGCCATGGCACACTTAAATTATGTTAATCCAAAAACAAAAAGGTTAAAAAAAGAAATATTCTTAAATGTGCTTTCAACTTCTTTCAAAAATAATTAAATTCATGATCTTTAAAATTTTCTTTTTTTTTTTTTTTTTTTGAGACGGAGCCTCAAGCTATCCCCCTGGGTAGAGTGCCATGGCATCACAGCTCATAGCAACCTCCAACTCCTGGGCTCAAGCGAGTCTCCTGCCTCCCCCTTCCAAGTAGCTGGGACCACAGG
>CAUYQV010165418.1:0-12096 GCA_963574575.1 Galagoides demidoff | reverse complement strand
TCAGCATATTGATTAGGACCCAGAGAATCAAGCAATCATTCACTCAACAAGTATTTACTGGCTTGGCGCCCATAGAATAATGGTTATGGCGCCAGCCATATACACTGAGGCTGGCAGGTTTGAACCCAGCCCAGGCCAGCTGAAAAACAACAGTGACAACTGCAACAAAAAAATAGCCAAGTGTTGTGGTGGGCACCTGTAGTCCCAGCTACTTGGGAGGCTGAGGCAAGAGAATCACTTAAGCCCAAGAGTTGGAGGTTGCTGTGAGCTGTGATGACACTGCACTCTATCAAGGGTGACATAGTGAGACTCTGTCTCAAAACCAACCAAAAAATAAAAAAAAACCCAAGTATTTAATGTTGCATAATAGGATGTTCAAAGAGCTAAGAACTTCTTCTGTATACCACAACACTTAAAATAACCTGTTTGCTTCTTTGACTGTGTTCCCTTCTTTCTGTGTGGGCAAGGTCTCTGTCTTATTCATATTTATGATTTCTGCTATATAATAAGTGACACTGAAATGATGATTTAAACTGAATAAAACATCAATGTAATTGTTGTTTTTAAAGAACTTTCAGCATATGGAGGGTAAGAGAAGATATCAAATAATGCAGGTCATAAGTGCCGTAAATTATAAGCAAAATTGTATGGGAATTCATTCATACGTTTATTCATCTGGCAACTATTTTTCAGGCATCTACTAGGCACTGGGGATAAGACTGTAAACAAGACAGACACCGTCTTTGGTTTTTACATGGTCTGCTTCTCACCACTTTGATCTTTACCTAAGTGGTCTATACCACCGACATCCTTTGCTTGGACTGTTGCAGTAATCCCATGCTGTAATCCTAACTCATCTCCTTACTCCCACTTTGAAACTCTATGGTAAAATCTCAACTGGGTCCAGAGAGATCCCACAAAAACCCAAGTTAGAGCATGTTACTCCCCTGTACTGAAACCTCCAAGGGCTCCTCATCTGTAGGAGATGACAGAAATGGCCACAATGCTTTAACTTTCCCCTATCAAGCGGCAAAGTCTATTTCTCACCCCTATCAAGTCTGGGCTAGCTTTGTTCTTTGGCCAATAAATTGTGGCAAATGGAAGCTCATGCTAGTTCTGAGCCTGGGCTCGCTCTTACTCTTGGACTCCCGACACTGCCAAGTAAACAAGCTCAGACAAGAGCCTGCTGGGGGATGAAAGATCGCTTGGAAGAAAACCACCCCCAGGCAGGATTATCTCGGACGGGGCAATTATCAACCAACCTATCAGCTGTCTAAGGACACGGAGCTCCATTGGAATCAGGTGAGCCCAGCCTCTACCAGAAGAATCTTCCAGATGACCTACAGCCTCATGACCTAAATGGACGGTTTAAACCATTGAGGTTTCTGATGGTTTGTTAGGTAGGAAAAACCAGAGAGAGAGTCAAACTTTGTTTTACTATCTGTATCCCCAGTGATTAGAGAACTGCCTGGCACGTGGTGGGTGCTTAAGGAACATTTGTTGAATAAATTAGTACATTCACAAATGCTGTTAACATTCTAATCAGAGAAACAGGAAAAACCCAAGTCAATAAACTAATAAAATTATCACAGAATGTGAGGAATGTTAGGAGGAAATGAACTGTAGCTGAGGTTGAGAGTAAGAATGGTAGGAGGGGCCCCTTTGGGGCTCCCAATTTTTTGTTTTTTTTTTTTTTAGAATAAAAGCTTAAATACTTGTGGTGGCCTCCAAGGCCCCTGTTACCTCACCAACTTCACCTCTTGCCATTCTCCCAGCCTCCCTGCTGTTCCTCAAAGCCTCCAAGCACACTCCAGCCTCTGGTCTGGCTGATCCCCTTGCTTGGAACGTTCTTCATTGAATCACACTGTCACTCGCTCCCTCCCTTCCTTCAGGTCTCTGCTCAGATGTCCCCGTTTCCTCAGGGCCTTCCTGACCACACACCAGTCCCCAGAATTCCTTAACCAAAACCCTGTTTTCTTTTTCTTCATAGGAAAGAAATGTTGTTTTGTTCCATTTACCTTCAGAACAATGTTCTCTTAAGGTAGAAATGAAGCCAGCCTATACAAAATCCTTTAGGGGCATAATGTCCTGTCAATCCTAAAATTAATCAAGGCAGCCATTTGGCTTTGAGACACACTGGGAATAAGGCAGAGTGACTTTTTTTTTTTTTTTTTTAGAGACAGTCTTACTTTGTCACCCTTGGTAGAGTGCTATAGCATCACAGCTCACAGCAACCTCCAACTCCTGGGCTTAGGTGATTCTCCTGCTTCAGCCTCCTGAGTAGCTGGGACTACAGGTACCCACTACAATGCCTGGCTATTTTTTTTTTTTTTTTGTAGAGACAGTCTCACTTTGTCACCCTCAGTAGAGTGCTGTGGCATCACAGCTCATGGCAACCTCCAACTCCTGGGCTTAGGCTATTATCTTGCCTAAGCCTCCCAAATAGCTGGGACCACAGGTGTCCACCACGATGCCCGGCTATTTTTTTTTTTTTTTTTTTGCAGTTTGGCCGGGGCCAGGTTTGCACTCACCACCTTAAATATATGAGGCCAGCGCCCTGTCCACTAAGCCATAGGCATTGTCCCAGAGTGCCTTTTGAAAGAGCCAAAGTGCCCAGGTAAGAGTTGAAGTGCAAACAGAAAGCACTGGTGACAGATTTGTGGCTGGGCTAGGAGTACACCGCAAGTAACAGCCAGCTCAGGCAGCACACTTCACAGTCTGCTCAGGCATTCTAGTCTGTGTTCTGCTGTATCCCTTGCAACAGCTCTAAGAGGGAGGCAGGGCAACTTTTATCATCCTCCATCCTCCATCAGGGGAGAGCTCCAGTGAGTTGCCCAAGGCCACGAAATGATAGAGCCAGAATTTAAATCAAGTGCAGTGCTTGTTTTGCTAGTTTTTACTGTTCTTCCCATTCTGGGCTCTGACCTGGTGATCTCGAACCATAAAGACTTGGAGCCCACCCTGTACTCCTGAAAGACCCTCAGAATAATAGAGGGCATCTTTTCTCTAAAAAGAATAAAGGCACAGGTGACAAATGAGCTTTTAGAGGAGGGATTCCAGGGCCTTCCCGGGGGCTTTTGGCTCTCCCATCACCTCTCCTGCTCCACAACCAGGAAGGAGCATGCCCTTGGGCCACCTTCCTCCCAGGGCACCTGGGGCAGGCTGCAATGGTCCTGGCTGCACTGTTCTGGCAGTGAGGAAAGCCCAATATAGAAAAATAGATGGGCAGCTGCTTTCAGTTGAAAACCAGAAAGAAATCCCAGTCTCACTGCTTTATTTTGGTTTAAAAATCGAGTCTTGTGACAATGGAAACTTTTTCCCAGTTGTCCTCTCCTCTCAGCCCATGTTGACTTGCTAATTCTGGCTGGGGATTTTCCCTGCCTGAGCTGTTTTTCTCTTTTATCTTCATCAATTGAAGAGAGCTGCTCTGCCTTTTAAACTGTCGGAAGGTATCTGGGGTTTTGTTGTATTTTTTTTTTCTTTCACATAATTCTGTAGGTCTTTTCCCAGATATGTATTTTCTCTCAAACTAACTTCTAACTTGTTGAAGTTTCCGCCCATGTGACTTCCAGTGTGAGTTACCAGAAACCACAAAAGAGAGAGAGCGCGCAAGCCCCAGAGAGAGCGACATGTCCCTGTGGGGAGCAGTCCCCCTGCACCCCAGAGCAAGAAGGAGGACGCAGGGGTCAGAGGGGGTGGCCACAGGGCAGGCAAAGGAGGCGGCTGTGGAGGGTGGTGGGCTGGTGGCCCTGGAGCAGCCAGGAAGGGAGACCAGCTGGTGACAAAGAGAGCCCAGAGGTGCCTGGGACTGTGTATGAGAGCCCGGAAGATTTCAGCCATGCCTCACAGCTCCGACAGCAGCGACTCCAGCTTCAGCCGCTCTCCCCCTCCTGGCAAACAGGTAGAGTCCTCCTTTCTCTCTCTCCTACCTTCTGAATCTTCTGGGGGGCAGGAAGAGTGGCAGGCTTCCTCGTCCTGCTCAGAGAGCTGAGGAGCCGAGGAAGTGGCTTGTGGCATGAGCACGTTATTAGGCTTAAGACGCGTCATTTGCCGTGAAGCTGTGCATTTTGGTGGAGACCCTCATCCTTCCACCCATTCTGCCAGAGCCCCTTTTTCTGTCCCCCTGCTGATGGTGCCCATCGCCTCTGCCTCACCGGGATTACCACCCCATGAAGCTTTCTAAGAAGCAAAGAGAACAAACATCAAAGAACTCAGAGGAGAGGGTCTCCTGCTCTCCAAGGCAGAAGAAACAGGAGAGGAGGCGTTCCAAGTGGACTGCTGGTTTACGCACACCCAATCCTAGATGTGTGGTTTCTCAGGACAGAGTCAGAAAAAAAGGGGTCAAGGAAAGATTAAAAAGAAAAAAGGGCAAGTTAGGAGGGAGGAGGAGTACCTCGCTGGCACAGAGGGTCCATCTGTGGGTGCACTGCCTCTGTCACTAGCACAGCCAGCAGGGAAGGATGCAAGAGCTGCAGCCAATACCTCTTTCCCCTGTGGCTTCTGGACTCTCATCCAGAAGAAATTAATGAGAAAGTGGCTCTGGAAACTTGTTGGAGACACATGCTCGTAGCTTCTCTCAGCCCTGGGGGAACCAGAGAGATTGAGGTAGGAATTCTGGAGGCATTTAGAGTCCAGACTTCAACTTCCAAGTCAAAACTTTTTAGCTTCAGGGTTGTCGAAAAGTGACGGCCAGATGCAGTGGCCCACACCTGCAATCCTTCCACTGAGAGGCAGAGGGGGAAGGATCACTTGAGCTCAGGAGTTCGAGACCAGCCTGAGAAGGAGTGAGACTCCCATCTCTACTGAAGACAGAAAAATTACCTGGGCATGGGATGGGGGGAGAGACTTAAAGAAAAAAAGAAAGAAAGAAAGAAAAGAAGCACCCTGACTACCTCTGCTTCTGGGGCTTTCTCTTCACCACACTTTTCACATCTCTTGCTATAGGGGGTCCTATTCTTGCTCATCTAACACGTATCAGCGGATTAAAATCTTCTCCACCTATATGGCTTAAAAACTGCATTCTTTCCTCAGCGCAGACATCTAGAAGGTCTTTCAAAATGCTGCAGCCAAAGTAAAAATATAAGCCTCTAAAATAGCGTCTATCATAAGCATCTAACTGAGCAGCAGGTTGGAAGCAGTGGGTATGGAGAGAGACCTCTAGAGGGCAGACGACGTGGTCCCCTGCTCAAGATGGTATCAGGGTGGCTCTGAATGCCTGGAGTTTGTGCTCTTCTTAGGAAGGAAATTACTCATGGCTTCCATGGTAACCTGGTGCCCCATCCCCCTTAGAGGACAAACACTTCCTTCCTATCTAACCCAATGCCTTCCTTCTGCAATGTCCTAGAAGTATTGGACACGTTGGTGAGCTTGGTGAGCCTTGCCCTAGGATCTGTGCCCCCCTCACCTGAGGGGGACGTGAGTGGGAACAGGGCAGGAGTTGCAGATACTATACTTATTGGCAGCATCTGAGGCAGTGCTGGAGTTAACCTCTGTTCAAGCAAAGGGCATATCCATCTATGGGGTGAAATTAGAGAACACCCCATGAACCCTCATGCTCCCAAGTACCCACCTACCACCCACCAAATCCAGGCTACCTCCACCATTCACATTGTTCTTCTTGGCATCTAGTTTTTACTAGGTGCTGTGCTTGGGGCCATGCAAGGTGGCTGAGCACAATGAAGCAAGCGAAGGGAAAGAGGAGGCAGGTCTGGGAAGGGCCCTCAGCTCAGGACGCAGCAGACCTCATCGGGTACAAAGCAGCAATGGAGGGGGGATCTTGGAAAGGCACCAGACTTGGCACAGATGATGCAACACTCCCAGATGACCATGAGCCTCTGGGCAAGCCTTACAGCCTCAGTTAAAATTGAACAATGATACCAGCTTCATGGCATCAGTGAATCAAACAGGAGTCCCACTGAAAGAGAAGTCATGCAGAAGTTGGCACAGAGAAGGTGCTCAACAAGGTTTTGAGAAAAAGCAAACAGCTAAAAGAATAGCAAGAAGATTCTAGGCCAAAAAGTGAGAGGGTGAGGGTGGAGCAGCCCCGAGGAGGAGAGGTGAGAAACACACTTCATCACCTTAACCATTTTTGCTGAATGTGGCCCCCTTGAGGCCTCAAGATCCCTTGTCTTTTTCCTGTAGATTTTGGTCAAAAAAAGTTGTAGAGACCTGAGGATGTATAACAGCCTGGGGAAAAGCTCTCCTCCAGCTGAGGGCTTTTGGTAAATAGGGAGATGGCGGGTAAATGAGGAGAGGACAGGGAAGGATGGCTGGCCGGAGACCCGCGCTGCGAGAGCCCGCTTCAACTCAGAAGCGAGAAGCACACTGGCCTAACTCTCCTCATCTCTGCTTCCCAGGACTCCTCCGATGATGTGAGAAAAGTTCAGAGAAGAGAGAAAAATCGCATTGCCGCCCAGAAGAGCCGGCAGAGGCAGACACAGAAAGCCGATACCCTGCACTTGGTGAGTGCTCAGCTCTTTCTCCATCCTCTTGAGCCTGACGCTTTGTTGCCCAGTATCAGGGACCCTCAGACCACAGCTTTGATTCTAGTCGCATGGGACTGTGGGGTGAGGTGGAGTAATGAGGTTCTCCTACGAGTTAGCATTAGGAAGGTTCTGTAGCAGGGAATGGCCAGATGGCTAAACAGAGAAATAAGCCTTTCTAACCTGGGGAGGGCTCAAGGGCTAGATGGGTTGAGGATGGGAAGCCCAGAGGCTGAGTGGAAGGCAGAACCACCTGCCTGGGGGCAGGGCAGCTGGAGAGAGCTGTATCTTTTTTATTTTGAGACAGAGCCTCAAGCTGTCGCTCTGGGTAGAGTGCTATAGCGTCACAGCTCACAGCAACCTCCAACTCCTGGGCTCAAGCGAGTCTCCTGCCTCCACCTCCCAAGTAGCTGGGACTACAGATGCCCACCACAACGCCCAGCTATTTTTTGGTTGCAGCCATCATTGTTGTTTGGTGAGCCCAGGCTGGATTTGAACCCACCAGCTCAGGTGTATGTGGCTGACGCCTTAGCCATTTGAGCCACAGGCGCCGAGCCAAGAGCTGTATCTTTTAGAAGCCATTGAGAGCAGAAGGCAGGTCTGTCCCTGGGGGCAATTTAGAAGGTCTTAAGTGCTTTGGGAGAGTCCATTATCTTGCAGTGCTAGGATCACATCCTTTGGGCAGGCAGCTGGGGGACAAATCTCGCTGCTTTGGGGACAAGGAGGTCCACAGGGTGCTGAATCTCAGTCCTCTTTTCTAAGCATCATTAAGGTTTTATTTTGAAATTTCTGTCTCTAATGATATCCCAAGAGGTCTATAAAAGATGCCATTTCAAGTGCACTTATGTGGGATGGTTGCCATCCTGGGTGAATTGCCTCTAGTCCCAGATTTTTATACGGAATGCCTTGACCCCTGGCTTCAGCAGGCCAGTGGCCTGGGGCAGTGCTGAGTTGCAGTGTTTCTAGGGGCTGGCTGTGGCTTCACAAGGCAATGCATTGCCTCACCTCATGCCTTACCATCTTACCCCTCTTGACTCTGCCCCCAATTTACTTCTTGTTCAACCCTTACTTCACTGCTTCCTTCCTCTTCCATCCCCTTACCCCTTCTTTTAGCAACCAAAGGTGGGGAACCTGTGGCCTTGGGGCCAAATGTGGCCTTCTAGATCCTTGATTGTGTTTTGACTGAATCCAAATTTTACAGAACAAATACTTTTTTTTTTTTTTTTGAGACAGAGCCTCAAGCTGTCACCCTCGGTAGAGTGTTGTGGCATCACAGCTCATGGCAACCTCCTGGGTTTAAGCGATTCTCTTGCCTCAGCCTCCCAAGTAGCTGGGACTACAGGTACCCACCACAACGCCCAGCTATTTTTTGGTTGTAGTTGTCATTGCTGTTTGGCAGGCCTGGGCTGGATTCAAACCTGCCAGCTCTGGTGCATGTGGCTGATGCCCTAGCTGCTTAAGCTACAGGCACCAAGCCAGAATGAATACTTTTAATAAAGGGATTTGCTCTGTGAAGTTTGAATTCAGTTGAGAGGACTTATTTGGGGATTTAGAGGCCCATATGTGGCCTTGAGATAACCCTGTCCTTTTTCCTGAAACATTCCCAAACTTAGAATATCCTAAAAATTCCTTCCAATGGAAAAGGTGCAGTTGGTATCCAAAATGAATAAGCTTGCATTTATTTGGACAATTAGTATGAGAACCAGCCGGTTAATAGCTGTTTTAACATTATCCAGGATAAGTAGGGCCAGGTGTGGTGGCTCACGCCTATAATCCTAGCACACCGGGAGACATAGGCAAGAGGATCGCTTAAGCTCAGGAGTACAAGATCAGCCTGAGCAGGAGTGAGACTAAAAATAAAAAAACTAGACAGGTGTTGGGTGGGTGTACAGCTGGGCGCCTATAGTCTTATCTACTCGGGAGGCTGAGGCAAGAGGATCGCCTGAGCCCAAGAATTTGAGGTTGCTCTGAGCTATGATGATGCCACAGCACTCTACCCAGGGCTACAGAGTGAGACTTTGTCTCAAAAAAAAAGAATAAGTAAAACATCGTTTTAGGGAGGAAAAAGAAGGTGCTTCTTTTGGCTTTATAAGGAAACAGCAAGCTGCACGAACACGTCTGATTGGATGCCTGTTTTTTATTTGAAATGTATTCAGCATATCCTCTGTTGTACGCTAACATGGTTTTAAATCTGTAAATACTTATTAAATTTAACAAAAGAATGAATGAACAGCAAGTCTGTAGCAACTGTGATGGACAGTCTAATGTTCGGTTGTGGGTGGCCCCTGCTACTGGTATGCTCCCTGTGATTTCATAGCACCTCAGGGTCTCAACACTCTGGTTTACTATTTTAAACTTGAACATCTTCCTCGCTTTGTCTCTATCAGAATCTCATTCTGATTCAACATTCTTTAATGCAGAAAACGATTGAGTAAAAATTAAAAAGAAAAGAAAATCTTCCTTTTGTACAAGTAGACAATGTTCTCAGATCTGCAAACTGTTGTAAGCTTTATAAGTTTGTCATAGGGTTTTTGAAGTGGAAAGTTTAAGTTGGCTCAGCAGCCCAGCAGTTAGAAGGAGTTTGATTCCCAGCGCTGCCACTTACCATCTGTGTAACTGACCTCAGAGATGTTCTTAGCCTTCCTTAGGCCTCCTCTAGAAAGTAGAGATTGACAGTAAATAACTCGCAGAGACAGTGTGTGTAAAGAGCTCAACACAGTGCCTGGCATACAATAAATGTTTGGATTTATTGTATACTCAAAAAATGTTAAGTATATTGGCTTGGTGCCCATAGCACAATGGTTACAGTGCCGGCCACATACACCCAGGCTGGTGGGTTTGAACCCAGCCCTGGGCCTGCTATATAACAATGACAACTTCGACAACAACCAAAAAATAGCCCAGCATTGTGGTTGACACCTGTAGTCTCAGCTACTTGGGAGCCCGAGGCAAGAGAGAATTGCTTGAGCCCAAGAGTTTGAGGTTGCTGTGAGCTGTATCTCTATGGCACTCTACTGTGGGTGACAAGTGAGACTCTGTCTCCAAAAAAAAAGTTAAGTATAGTAAGAGTAAGCATTATTATAAGAAGCAAGATAAATAACCATTGTACACATGCAGACACACATATATTTAATCACAGAATCCTGAGGCTGAAAAATTTCACAAACCCTGAAAAGTTCAGACACACATTTGATGCCTGAGACTCCTCTATGACGCCCCCAGCAAATGATCCCAGTGCACGCCTAGTCCCTTCCAGGGATGGAGAGCTCCCTCCCTCCGAACAAACAGAAGACTCTTCCCTACATTAAGCTGCACCCCAGCTCTCTGTAAATTCAACCCATTTGTCTTTGTTCAATACCCTTGAGGATTTATCAATGAGGGAGACATATTGTCCTTTCACCGAAGCAAGGTTTTGACTCTGATGCCGAAGTCTCTCTCTGTAAGACAGAAGTCAGAAACCCAAAGGTTTAGCCCTTCTGATGACACTAGTCATGACCACTATGGGATCATCTCTGGAGCTTGGGGGCCCCTGGAGCCCCCAGGAATGTAGTCAATATGTCCTCACCCACTCCCCAGCCTCCATCTTTAGAACATTCCCCACCTTCCCCAACTCCTCCTGCCTCCTTTCTTTTGAGCATCACAGCATTCATCTTTCCTTTTGGCCCAGGCAGCAGGTCCCATCCATGTGGGCACGGCGGGTCTGCAGATGCTGTCAGTACAATGTATGGTTCTTCAGGTAGACGCTTTGGGCAGCTGCGTGTCAATCTGCCACCACGAAACAGAGTTTGGCAGTTGTTCAAAATCTTTGTTTTCTCCCAGATGACAACCACCCATCTTCTCCATCCATTGTCCTCTTGACTCTGCTTGTGAGTCAGGTAGAAAACCAGCTGGTTTACCCCCACATGTCTGCAGTTCAGTGCTTGGTTTTTCCTTGCCTCCTCTCCAGGCTGTGCTCCAGATGCAGAGGTTTCTGAACCATTCTCTGGCCCCCAGACATCATCATAGCGCTCATCTACCAAGACCTTATAGACCTGGGGTTAGGAGGTGGATACAGAAAGTACAGGACCAAATTAGGATGACACTCATGGTAGGGTTTTAGCCTCTTACATACTGGGGTAATATACTAACTGTTTCTTGGTTTCAACTTCTGTCAGTATTATCTACCTTCAAATACCAAAACAATTGTCTTGTTTCTCCTGCAAGAGTGTGGGATGCTCACTATTGAACATTTTTATTGTCTATCCTATAAATGGCTTACATCAAGACACTATGCATTGATGGCTTTTAAAATAACAGAGTAAGGAAAGAGTCTCTTTTCATGATTGTGTTCTAATATCCCCAGTGTTGACCACCCGACATAAAATGGATCAGGTGATTCTTTTCATAACTGTGACATCAACAGACAGAAACTGTATTTTGTGTTCATTCTCTTTGGGGTTGAGCATCTCACACAAGCACCTATCACACTTAGTTCTTTTTCTCCTGCAGGCAATTGTAGCGTCCATTAGGTATTGTCCAAGCACTGATTAAAAGAGGGAAAAATATGACTTGACTAGTTAGTTTCTAAAAGATACCAGTAGCTAATAAGTGGATCCAAGGTAATCAGCTGAAAAACTATTAGAAAGAATAAAAGAATGCAGTCAGCTGCCAAAAGTAATACACAAAGTAATACCTTTCCTATATGTAATCAAAATCCAATTAGAAAATGTTGTGGAAGGAGAGATCCCATTTATAATATCAGCAACATAAGGCCGGGCGTGGCAGCTCACGCCTGTAATCCTAGCATTGTGGGAAGCCAAGGCCGGTGAGTTGCTTGAACTCAGGAGTTCAAGCGAATCCAGCCTGACCCAGCGTGAGACCTGGTCTCAAAAAATAGCTGCGTGTTGTGGCAGGCACCTCAGTCCCAGCTATTTGGGAGGCTGAAGCAAGAGGATCATTGAGCCCAGTAGTTTGAGGTTGCTGTGAGCTGTGACAGCACAACACTCTACAGTGGGCAACAAAGTGAGACTGTCTCAAAAAAACAAAAAAGTAATAATAATAACACCATCATCAACAACAACAACAAATGGAAGAAATAAATTCAACAAAAACTATGAAGGACCTACTTAAAAAAGAAAACCTTTGTCCTAAACAAATTTTAAAAGATTCAAATAATTGGAAAGATATACCTTGCATAAAGATAGCAATTTTCATTGAATTAATATAAGGGGATCCCAATAAAAACCCAAATAGAGTTTTCTAGATTTGGGAGTGAAATAGATTAGCTATTCTAAGTTTCCAGTGAAAAAGAACCTTATGCAAATTGCCAGGGAAATTCTAAAGAAGAAAGGTAATGGCTCGGCGCCTGTGGCTCAATCGGCTAGGGCGCCAGCCACGTACACCTAAGGTGGCGGGTTTGAATCCCCAGCCCGGGCCCACCAAACAACAATGATGGCTGCAACCAAAAAATGGCCGGGCGTTGTGGCAGGAGCCTGTGGTCCCAGCTACTTGGGAGGCGGAGGCAGGAGACTCGCTTGAGCCCAGGAGTGGGAGGTTGCTATGAGCTGTGATGCCATGGCACTCTACCCAGGGGGATAGCTTGAGGCTCTGTCTCAAAAAATAAAAAAAAAATAAA
>CAUYQV010165417.1:0-12089 GCA_963574575.1 Galagoides demidoff | reverse complement strand
TTTTTTTTTTTTGAGACAGAGCCTCAAGCTGTCCCCCTGGGTAGAGTGCCATGGCATCACAACTCACAGCAACCTCCAACTCCTGTGCTCAAGCGAGTCTCCTGCCTCAGCCTCCCAAGTAGCTGGGACCACAGGCGCCTGCCACAGCGCCTGGCTATTTTTTGGTTGCAGCCGTCATTGTTGTTTGGCGGGCCCGGGCTGGATTTGAACCCGCCACCTTAGGTGTATATGGCTGGCGCCTTAGCCACTTGAGCCACAGGCACCGAGCCAATTTTTTTTTTTTTAAATCAAACTTCTGTGTGATTTCAACACCTGGGTACTGATGTTCTTATTTTTCTTTTTCTACTAGGTCAATTTTGCCCTTCCTCAGATTCCACAGATATTAAATCACAGAGTATGTACTCTTTCTCATATCTTTCTTTCTCTCATTTTTTTTTAATTTATCCCTACTGCTGGTCAATATTAATAGTTCATCCCTTTTAAATGTTGAATAGTATTTCGTTGTATGGATATACCCCAATTTGTTTAGTCATTCTCCTATTAACCATCAATGTTCTCCTATGAACATTCTTACATATTTTTCCTGGATTTTAAACAGGAGATCTAATCTCTGTGTATGTATAAGCATGTATGCTTTCTTACAAAATATTGTATGTGTTTTCTTACACAATCTTACATGTCAGTTGGAATGAGGGTCCTATGTTCTAATGCAGGAACCATTATCTTTATTCTAAGTTAATTAGAAACATATTTATTTTATCAATCAAACACATAGATTTTATTTTACCTAGCAAGCTAGGGGGATAGCAGTTGAATACAATCAGTAGCAACTGGGTGAATCAATGGTCCCTCTCACCAACTTTTGTGTATGCATAGATACTGTTTCATTCTGTTTTTCTCATTTGCTTTTAGTGCAGTTTTTCTTGATCATTGTGTCACTAAACAGACAAAATAATCACTGACAGACACCTACACTGGAAACTTTCTCTTTTCATTTCTTTTTAAATATCTCTAATAGTAATTTACATACAATCATATACAAGATATTGTGGAATTGACACTTAAAATATTAATTTTAGAACTTTTGTGTGGGAAAATATATGATAATGACAGTTTAAAACTTTTGATTAATGTGGTACATGTTCAAGCATTTTTATTTGGCAAACAGTTTAATCAAAATTGAGATGTTTTGCCTATTTTTGTTTTATAAATTGAGGGAAACTAATCAGTAATGTCTCAATAAAATTTAAAAAGGAGTGTTTTAAAGTGCTTAGGGAAAAAGTGAAATGAATTAGCTAAAGGTTTCCATGGAAATAGAGAATAGAAATGGGGTAGAAAGTCTAGTAGGAGTTATAAGATTATTTTTAGCAAATGCGGTACTATTTTTTTAATTTTGGGAATGTGACCTATGCTTTTAAATAGAAGTTCATATTATAAAAATTATTGTGATCATTTATATTTTAATTTTTTCTTATTTTGTTTCTGAGTTGCACTAAACATGGGTTTATATAATCATAGCAAATGCATTACAGTTTTTGTTTTAAAATATGTGTTAATACCAAATGTAATGTATAATGAAATCGGTAATTTTTAGTGCAGAACACATTTCCTCAGATCGACAGTGTTATAAAGGGATTTCAGGCCTGAAACATACATTAATTTAGATTTACATAGCATTTCACCTTGGCCACTAATGATGGCCTTCCATTTTCATTGCATTCACTATTGTATTCTTTCCAGCAGCCTCCAGCAAAATTTGATGAGTCAGTTCTGTGCATAAAAACAAAAACTAGCTCCTCATCACATTTCACAGAAGTGCTAGGGTCTTCTAGACCTTTCACATTTTGGCCCTGCCTGGTGTTGCAGCCCTAATTCCCATCACACTTCTCTGCTTCAGGTTCCCCTACTCCTGCCAGTCCAAGATTTTAAGTCTTTCAGAAACAAATTGTACTTTTTCTCCTCTCTTGGCCTTTGTGTGCACTGTGCCCCATGTCCTAGGTGGCTTTACCTATAATATTTTCCTGGCCTCACTCTGATCTGGATGAAATATTCCTCAAGTATCCTTTCCCTTGGCCCTAATTCCAAGTTGGCTCCTAGTAAAGATCTGCCTTAAGTGAAAGAATATGTAAGCCAAAGTCTCTAGACTTTCAAAGCTAAAGGTCTGACCCAGGACCATAGTAAATTCACCCTGTTCAGCAGTACCTTGGTATCGCTCACAAGCAAATCAGATTACCTTTATCTCTTTCTTTTTCCACCTTGTCTTCCAAACTCTTAGTTGATTCTGCCCTTTCTCTTCTTCCCTTTTTGTTCTCAACATTTCATTTGCTTTTTAAATGTGGGGATAGTGCATATAAAGTATTTAGCATAGTGACTGGCATACAGCAAATGTCCATAAAATGTTGGCTAATAAAAACAAGACTGGCAACAATTACAATAGCATCTTTATTTTTTTCTTGTGAAGAAACTAATAATCAATTATTAGCTTACTTTAAAGGTTGTATCTACACACTTTAAATATTTGCAATTGTAATTGTTAAATTATCTAAACCCCCCTAAAATCTTTGGAATTATGCATACAAACATTTCTAATACTTATTCCTCATTATTTTTATTATTAACACTTTAATGTACTTTGGCACTTATGAAGTGGGGTATTTTGGTATCATGTTGTTACAGAAGCTAATCAGTTGTTATGGAAGTTAGGAAAACCTTCAATAATCATAATTCTGTGCTTTTCTGACAAGTCACTCTTTAAGTAGTGTCAAGGGCCAAAGTGCTTCTTTGGGAATGAAACTTTGTGTCTTAACTATGTGATTCATACAAAAAAATCCTTTTGTTTTAATGTTATTTTTTTTTTACACTTGGAGATTCATTGAGGGTACAAGAAACCAGGTTACATTGATTGCATTTGTTAGGCAAAGTCCCTCTTACAATCATGTCTTGCCCCCAAAACGTTATTTTAAAAAGATGTTCTTGATCCTAGATTTTCTTCCTAAACTGTACAAGTCCTATTGATAAAGGTAACCCAACTTTTCCAGGTTGTTTACCTTTATCTTAAATTTTCATAACAATGTAGTTATTTGAAAAGCTAATATGTAACTTATTTTGGACATACATATCTTATTTAAACACATGTTAGCATCAGAACCTGAATAAAATATAATGTTGTCTATAGATCATCCATATTTTATTGATGTTAAAACAGGCTGTCTAAATATACTTAAAACACTATGTATTGTAATGTAAGCAAATACATCATCTTAATAGATGTATCCAAAGTGGTCTAGTTTGCTCTTTAGTATAGATTTGCACTCAAAGAGAACTAAAGGAACAGAGATTTCATACATATTGATCTCTGAATTTATATTTGCTTTTTTTAATTTTACAATTGATAATTAGACTATTCACCACCAATTGTATACATAAAATCCTTTATTTTACAGAAGATCTTGATTATGCAATGAATTTGTACAACTTAATCCTCAATATTTTCTTTATGCTATGCAAAATATATCTTTCAAGCCTTGCTACGACTGTCTCCCCATGCCAGCAGACATATTTTTGCACAGACTGTAATGTCCATCCTGTCAGCCCAGAAGAGCTGTTATCATCACCTTCCCAGTGAAAAATATAGCAAGTAACTGCCAGTTGCTTTATTTTGATTTAATTAGATTGCGTGAACATCTATCAAATGCTTAAGCTATCCCAGGTTCTGAAGAGGATCAAAAATGAATAAAACAATTTTGCTATCCTCAAGTTTTCACGATCAAGCAAGGGGATTAAGAATTTGTCAAAATTATTCTAATCTCAGAAATAATGTGCTAGAAAGTTCTATCTCTGAAAGAACTATGAACAAAATGCTACAAAGGTATGAAGGAGAGATTTTGGGCATTAGGGAAGGCTTTTTAAAAGAGGTATTCCTTCAAGTGCAGACTGTATAGGTGAACTCTAACCCTAACCCTAAAATGCCTGCACAAGAGAAAAACACAATTAAACTCAAGTGGGGGAGGGAAGGGGAGAAAGGAAAGGGATTGGTGTGCTCTCACCTAATAGGTACAATGTAAAGGTATATGGCACACCACTTGGGTGCGGTACACAACTACAACTTGGACTTTACCTAGTAAATGCAAACAATATAACCTAATCATCTGTACCCTCACATTAATCTGAAATAAATTTTTGGAAATGCACATTGAACATAAAAAAGCATTTCAGGCAGTGAGAACATGAGCTAAGGCACTGAGAGAGAAGATAAATATTTGTTGTATACAAGTTGAGCATCCCAAATCTGAAATATTCCCAAATGTGAAACTTTTGAGTAATGGCATTATGTTCAAAGGATGTACGCATGGGAACATTTTAGATTCCTGATTTTTGGAGTATGGATGCTCCCCAAGTAAGTATGGTACAAAGATTCCAAAATCATAGAAGATCCAAGATCTGAAACAATTCTGGTCCCAAGCATTTTGGATAAGGGACATTCAACCTGCACCACTGTGTGTCTGGTATTATACTGAAGCATTATAAATGTTTGTTCATTCAGTCTACACAAGCATCCTGTAATGTGCATGGTACTATTTCCATTTTGCAGGTAACACCAAGGCCCAGAGCTCCTAAACAAGTGGCAGAGCTGGTACAGAATCCAGATTGGTTTGACATTAAATTCTATTTTCTTTCCTCATAGAAGCAAGAAGGAGAACAATCTATTTGGGAAAAAGAAGTAGTAGACTTACTTAGAATGTAGGATCTCTTTTGTTTATTTCAGATTAATATGAAGGTACAAAAGATTAGGTTACATTATTTGCATTTGTTAGGTAAAGTTCAAGTTACAGTTGAGCCTTTTATCCAGGGGGTGTGCTCTATAAGCTTCCATTATGCACATTAGGGAAGAATTTACCAATTTCTCCTCCACCTCCTCCCCTCTTCCTCCCCCGCACTTGAATTTGATTGTATGTTTTTCTTTTTCTTTTTCTTTCTTTCTTTCTTTCTTTTTTTTTTTTTTTTTGCAGCATTTGGCTGGGGCTGGGTTTGAACCTGCCACCTCTGGCATGTGGGGCCAGTGCTTACTCCTTTGAGCCAAAGGCACCACCCTGTTTTCTTTTTCTTATGTGGGCATGTAGTTGTTTATCTACTGGTCTCATATTAGTAATGAGGACATTCGATAATTCCTTTTCCAATTTTGTGACACTTGACTAAGAAGATCATTCTTCAACTCTATCCAGGTAAATACAAAAGATGTAAAATCTCCATCTTGTTTTATGGATGAATGTTATTCCATGGTATAAATACGCCACAGTTTATTAATTCCTTCATGTGTTGATGGGCACTTAGATTGATTCCATGAGGATCTCTTAAATGTAACAAAATGAACAAGATAATCAGAAGAGTTCATATAGAACCAAATGTATTTCTGTAGATCAGGCGTCCTCAAACTATGGCCCACAGGCCACATGCGGCCGGACTTGGACATCTATCCAGCCCCCTGGGTGTTTTTGCCGCCACTGCCTATCCTGCTTAGCAGCTGACTCGTCCTGGGTCCCCCAGTCCGGCCCTCCATCGGTGTGAGGACAGTGAACTGGCCTCCTGTTTAAAAAGTCTGAGGACTCCTGCTTTAAGAAGTATTCTAAACAAACAGTGTCTCACCATCAAATATATATGGAAAACACTGTAAACTATATTATACAGCTGCCAAGTATAGGTTGTACACTTTTTAAATGGGTACTATATACTAAGTTACAATGTGAATAATTACCTCAAGAATAATTACCACAACAACCACAACAACTTGCCTATCGGCTCTATCTATTTTTTGGAGATTCGCAAATTACATTAGCATTTGAAAGAGATCAGAAAGTCTTACAGTAATGAAATCCATCTAATTCATTAAATTTCAAAGTTACCTAACCACAGTGCGTAAAATTCCTTTGAATCTATTAAGATCTCATGCAATACTAGTATTCTATGAAGCACAATATGGAAAACATTGGGCTAGCCAGTCATACTTGACAAGTCAAGATAAAGTATAGTAACTTGCCCACATAACTTTTGTCTGGAAATTCTACCAAAGGTACTCATGTATTAATATAAATAATGTGGCTTCTATTTCAATATGATGCACGTTTTCTTTCCTTAATTCCCAGTTCTGGGGCTGAGGGTTACTATGAGCAGAGTTTGTGTGCTGAAAACAGGTTGTAGTTGTGACAAGATATTTATTCATTCAGTCTGGAGGGGTCTTCCGGGCCTAAGGGCAGCCAGAACCCCTGCTCCAGTCACTTGCTCTCAGTCTGCTTTACAGGCATCATTTTCTAGGTATGCCACGATGTGGGGAAGGTTAGGAAACATTGGTTTGGAAAATGACAGGAATTGTTTGCTAAAAACTTTAGATGTATTAATAAAGGGTAGAGAGGTCAGTTTATTCTAATTTTGGTTAGCAGTGCCAGAAATATTAGTTGGCGCAGCCAACGGTAGAAGAAAACAGCATTATCACAAAATATACTACAAGGAAAGAAGAAGCAGGTATTTGAAAATAATCTTTTTGGTCATTTTGCTTATCAAGTTGGGAACATCACATTAATCTGTTTTCCCCTCATGATTAAAGCTTTCTGGGATAGCAGCAATTACTCATTTATGTGCAAATATCTAGAAGATGAGGAATGTGAAGCCATAACAGTAAAGGAGGCATTCAGGATGAGGTAGCAGAATTCTTTAAATAGTCATAGTTCATTTCAATGGAAGAACTTTGCACAACTGAAAGAATGACAAAAATGCTATTGTTAAAGAGAGAGAAAAAAACTTTGGAAAGTTATGAATGTCTAAAATTTCCTGCAGTTATTTTTGCAAGGATTGATTCATATTCAGATTAGCTTCCTGCCAGATGGAAGAAACACACAGTAAATCAGCTTTTGCAGGAGAGAAATCAAAAAGAAGCATAAGCTGCTATTTAAAGGGTTTTCTTTCTTTTTTTGCCATATTAACAGCACATTAACCCATAGGGAGTGTTACTGCAAAAAGCTAAACCAAGGAGGCTACCGTTATATCTTTTAGGAAAAATGAATATTTTTCAGCTTACTGGGTTGGAGGAAACCATCTCTTTGGATTGAATATGCAAGAAAGTATTTCTGTGTCATAATGGCCAAATCTCATACACTTCAAAACAGAAATACAGGGGTAGATGTGTGGAAACTGGAGATAAATATCTCTTGTACCCCAGCAACCATTGCTGCCTGTGGTTGGTCCTGGGAAGGATGAGGCATACAGCAGATGAGATGGATGCATGTTCTTGAGAGTCCTCTAACCCAGATGTGTGGTGTTTGCCAGTGGTACTAGTGGCACCCATGCAGTGCTGTTAAGGACCCACCTTTATTCTGGCCCTGTGGGTCAAGAGGATAGGAATGTAATTGAACCACATAATTGTGCTAGTGCTAGAGATCAGGTTTCCTCTCTGCACCAGGAATCATACTCCCCACTCATTTCTCTTTTTCCCTTGGCTTCTACTCTTCACCTTGTTCTTGTCCTGAGGTCTTGGCTCATCCATTCAACTCTTTACTCCTTTTGTTTGAATTATGACTTACAGGGTCGGCACCTGGGACTCAAGTGGCTAAGGCGCCAGCCACATACACCTAAGGTGGCGGGTTTGAATCCAGCCTGGGCCCACCAAACAACAATGAAAGCCGCAACCAAAAAATAGCCAGGCATTGTGGCGGGCGCCTGTGGTCCCAGCTACTTGGGAGGCAGAGGCAGGAGACTCACTTGACCTCAGGAGTTGGAGGTTGCTGTGAGCTATGATGTCACAGCACTCTACCCAGGGGGACAGCTTGAGGCTCTGTCTCAAAAAAAAAAAAAATTATGACTTAAATTTACCTTGTGATAATATTCTTCCCTCCACTGTAATTGAATAAACCATCTGGGCTGTGACCCTCCAAACTTAATCCATCCTCAGGTGATCTCCCACAAACTCCATGGGACCGGCTTGTCACCTGGCCTGTGTGAACCTTTCAGGAAACTCTACTGATAATTGTAGCCATTTATTCCAATTACTGATGATTGCAACAATTTGTTTATTGAGCACCTACTGTGTGCCATTCCTTTGTCATCCCTGTGAGAGAGGTATTCTTATTCCACTTTTATAGCTGAGGAGGTCAGGCTTGGATAAAGATCATGGAACTTGGAATTGACAGAACTTGGCTTTGGATGCAAATAGGTCTGAATGCAAAGCCTGTGCTCTTAACTATTATGCTATATCAGAGCCTCAAAGTATAATGTGCCACTTAATTACCTAGGAATTTTGTTAAAATGCAGATTCTGATTCATTAGGTCTGGGAGGGGACTTGAAGATTTTTGTTTCTAAAGAGCTCCAAGGAGATGCCAGTTCTGCTGGTTCAGTGTGCCAGACTTTGAGGGGCAAGGTACTGTATGGTCCATAGCATTTCAAGGAAGCAGGTGCTTTAAAAAATCTCTTCCACCTTAAATTCCAGAAGAGATGCTGAAAATTTACTGCACCACATTTGAACATTTTATCTTTCAGACAATACCAAATTCCCCCACAATTTAGTGAGTACTTTCTCATTTCCAGTCACTGTTGTAGCATCACATTACATTAACTTAGTGTCTGCAAGAATTTTATACAAAAAGTCATATGGTCAGTAAAATCAGTGGAACCGGATTCACACTTAACTACTCTAACTCTGAAGCCCACATATAACCAATATGCTTTTCTTAAGAATAGCAGACTGGTCTGAGGTCAGTTTGGGCCAGTGATTATGAGAGTGGGCTCTGACACTAGTTTTAAGTCTGGATCTATTACTTCTTCAGTGTGCGACTCAGGCCATATTCTTTAATCTTTTTTGTCTTCATTTTACCTTTCTACCACTTCTGGTGTCTAGTCCAGCACTTAAAAGAGCTTGAAAGTTGTCATCCCTTCTTAACAACACATAAAAGAGACGAACAAAGAAAGATCAACAGCCCTTAGATCTTAGATGTACCAGAGAAGTGAGGTCACAGGGTAAACTGTTGACCTTCCAATTGGAGAGGCAAACAGGCAGAGAGAGAGAGAACCACAACTTACTGGAGCAAAAAGCCACGTGCAGAAACATCCACGGGAACCAGCACCAGAGTAAGCAAACCAAAAGTACTATTGACAAAATGTTGGAGGCTTGAAGTTGACAAGCCTGAGAGTTTAAAACTCCGATCATTGGGATACATCCACAGGTCTGTGTGTTTTTACCTCTAGGAGCTTTTCTAGGTCCTCACACTAAATATCAAAGACAAATCTTCCTGTGCTTCAGAAAAGGAACTATTCTAAAATGCACCAAAGCATCCTCTTCCTCTCTTCAAGGCTATGGTATTTTACTAGAGTCTAATCTGATGATATTATTTCAGAGCCTTAGCCAACTGGGCATAGGGAAATCCCAACTCCAGTTCCCTCTTGCTTCCTATGTAGGGGAAGGGAGAGACACAACTCTGGCTCACTTTAGCCATCCCATCCTATCTAAGGGGGAAAAACGCTGGGAAGCACTGGCAAAAAGACCTAATTGTAGAACTATAGAACACCTCATTCTTCCCACCACCACAAGCACATATTACCATATATTACGTAAGGGCATATTTCCTGCATTTCCTTTCTCCTGGTATACTATGTCCATTCTTCACCAAAACATTGCAAGGATACTAAAAGGCAAAACACACAGTAAAGACCTGAAAAAGCATCAGAACCAGAGTTAAATGTGGCAGGAATGGTGGCATTATCAGATCAAGAATTATTTTTATTCTAATTACTAGACCAAGGGAATTGTTGGAAAAAATAGGCTGGGTGTAGTGGCTCAGGCCTATAATCCTAGCACTCTAGGAGGCCGAGGTGGGTGGATTGCTGGAACTTATGAGTTTAAGACCAGCCTGAGCAGGAATGAGACCCCTTCTGTTAAAAAAAAAAAAAAAAAAAAAATATATATATATATAGCTGGGCATTGTGGCAGGTGTATATAGGCCCAGCTACTCGGGAGGCTGAGACAAGAGACTTGCTTGAGCCTAAGAGTTTGAAGTTGCTATGAGCTATGGCGTCATGGTAGTCAAGCCCAGGGCAACTGAGTGACACTGTGTCTAAAAAATTAAAAAGTAGCAATAATAAAAGAAAAAGTAACAATATGCAAGAATACATATGAAATGTAAGCAGACAGATGGATGTTCTAAGAAAAAATAAAAAAGAAATGCTAGAGATCAAAAACATTATAACAGAAGTGAAGAATGCTCACGATGAGCTTATCACTAGACTGGACACAGCTGACAAAAGAATCTCTGAGCTTGCAGGTAGGGAATAGAAAGTTCCAAAACTGAAAAAAATGTATATGCTGAAAAAGAAACCCTCAAGACAGAATATCCAGGAACTGTGTGACAACTTCAAAATGTATAGCATTCATATAATGGGAATATCAGAAGGAAAAGAAAAAGGGAAAAAAAAAAAGAGAAAGGTGAGAGAAAATATTTGAAGCAATAATGACTGAGAATTTTCCCCAAATTAATGTCAGACACCAAACTGCATATCCAGTAACTTCACAGAACCAAGGAGGATAAAAGAAAGCAAACAAACAAACAAAAACACCTGAAGCATGTCATCTTCAAACTGCAGAAAATCACAGATAAGAACGATGACCTTGAAACAAGCCAGAGAATAAAAACACTTTACCTACATAGAAACAAATGTCAGAATTATGTCTGACTTTCCCTCAGAACTACATAAGCAAGAAGAGAGTGGAGTGAGATATTTAAAGTATTGATAGAACCCTTCCCCCTAGAATTTTTTACCTTGGGAATTTGTCCTTCCCAAATGAAGGAGAAATAAAACTTGGTTAAACAGAAGTTGAAGGAATGTGTTGCTAGTGGACCTGAGTACAAGAAACGTGAAAAGGAATTATTCAGAAAGAAGACAAATGTAGATATCAGACACTTGGATCACCATGAAGAAAGGAAGAACATACAAAAATAAATAAGTAATAAGTAGAAGTAAAATGTTTATTTTTTCTTATTCTTAATATATATAGCAGATAAAAGTTTGTTCAAAATAATAATAGCAATAGTGTATTCAATTATATATGCTTATCTATAGGTGAAATAAGTGATAGTAATGTTACAATGGACAGGAGGGAGGAATTAAGAAGATTTTGTTATTATAAGGTGCTTGCACTACCCATGAAGTAATATAGTGTTTGTGGACCTGGATTAATTGTGAATATATATTGCAACCTTTTGGATAGCCACTAAAAACAGTTTAAAAAGAAGTATAATTTGTATCTTAAGAAAGGAGAGAAAATGGAATCATTTGGATGCCCAGTTAAAGGGACAAAAGGAAGAAAAAGTGTGGATGACAAAAATTGGAACAAAGAACATGGGCAACAAATAGAAAATAGTAGCAAATGTGGTAAATGTTGTTCAACTATCAAAAATCACTCTAAATGTCAGTGGTATCAATGTACCAATTAAAGGGCGGAGCTTGTCATAGTGGATCAAAAGATAAAACCCATCCATAGGCTATTTACTATTACTATTTACAAGAAACCCTCTTGAAATATGGAATACAGGTTAAGAGAAAATAGATAAAGATACAAGACTGTGGGGTAGACTCCCACAAAAGTTAAATGAAATGTGCTCTTTTAATTCCAGAAACTGAGCGAAAAGACGTGTGAGTATTATGCGCTTTCGTCAAGACCTAAGCCACCTGGGAAAGCACGGTAGGGGCCTGCAGGCCAGGCCTAACAACCTCCTACAGGGAACCCCAACTGTGTAGTCAAGTCAGCCTGTCAGATAAGGGTTGAAAGGGCCCATCGGTGCAGAGGACATGACCCAAAAGTTGATGTGAGTGAAAAGAAAAGCTCCATCATAATGACGTGAGTAAAACACTCCATCGTAATTGTGGGGTCTCCAAATCGTAAGAAAACAGTCATGGAGCCAGTTTCTCGGAAATTTAATTGAGTACATAGAAGAAAAAGGTTTTACTCCTCTGTTTATCCTGACCTTTAACTTTAACAATAGAAGTCAGATAATGTATAGTTCTTTTAGGTCTTCAGAGAGGAACAGCCTGAGGCTAGCTTAAGATGGTT
>CAUYQV010165415.1:0-22222 GCA_963574575.1 Galagoides demidoff | reverse complement strand
ACTAAGTCAATGGGGCAGAAAAATGTTCTTTGCTGTTTGTTTTCTTTCTTTCTTTTTTTTTTGAGACGGAGCCTCAAGCTGTCCCCCACTGGGTAGAGTGCCATGGCATCACAGCTCATAGCAACCTCCAACTCCTGGGCTCAAGCGAGTCTCCTGCCTCCGCCTCCTGAGTAGCTGGGACCACAGGTGCCCGCCACAACGCCTGGCCATTTTTTGGTTGCAGCCATCATTGTTGTTTGGCGGGCCTGGGCTGGGGATTCGAACCCGCCACCTTAGGTGTATGTGGCTGGCGCCTTAGTGGCTTGAGCCACAGGCGCTGAGCCCAGAAATTTTCAAAGAGTGAAGAAGACTTGAAGGTAAGGAGCCTTTGAACATTTTCACTGTGATGCTAAAAGTTGTTAAGGACCTGCACAGTCACTGAGCCACCGCTGAGGACTCAGCAACCTCCTCTTTGAGCTCCCTAGTTTCCTGACGGTGGGTCCCCCACCCCCGCCTTCAGCAGGCCGTTTTCACCAGGAAAAGGAATCGTATTGTGTGTGCGCTCTCCAGAACCTCCACTCTTTCAACCCCTTTGCTGATGCAAGTAAGGGTGATGACCTGCTTCCTGCTGGCACTGGGGATTATTGTATCCATATAAGAATTCAACAGAGAAACGACAAGAAGACACTACTGTCCAAGGGATTGCTGAGCTGTGATGCCATGGCACTCTACCCAGGGGAATAGCTTGAGTCCCCGTCTCAAAAAAAAAAAAAACGAAAAACAACAAAAAAATACATTAGTGGAGGTGTTTTAGAAGAATTTGCCTGCAATGGTACTGTAATTGAGCATCCAGAATACGGAGAAGTAATTCAGCTACAGGGTGACCAGCGCAAGAACATAGGCCAGTTCCTTGTAGATACTGGGTTAAGGACGATCAGCTGAAAGATCGTAGGTTTTTAAGAGTTTATGGCTCACTGAAGCTTAAGTAAGGATTTCCTTGCAATAAGTAGAATTTCCCCCTGTCCCTTGTCACAAGTTTAAAAACCTCAAGGCTTGTATAATGTAACCATTTGGGGTCTGCTTTTAACTTGGGCTAGTGTAGCTCCTTCATGAAACGAGCCATGCCGTCTAGTCTTGAAGTCCCTCATTTAAACAGAAGTGAAGCAGCAGGCACCTGGCAGTGTTAAGCGTGAAACAAGGCAGTAACATGGTGTTTCAGCCAAGCCCGGAGCCCTAAGATCACAGACTGCTATGTCTGGCCCCTCTCTTACTCAGCAGAGTTCCCAGCCTGGACAACCCTGGGTGAATCTGAGAGGATAGGGTAAGGCAGGGATGCAGTTGTACCACTAGAGGGAGCCTTTGGTAGTAAAGGAAAGCCCCTCATATCTGCAGGTGAGCAGAAATTGGCCACCTTCCCTCCATAGGATGATAGGACATCTGTCTTTCCACCAAGGTCTTTTTGACCAGACATATTTTAGCTAAGGGATATCCAAACATCATAATGTGAGGCCAACCTTCTATCAGTTAAACTTTTGACAAGGGAACAAATCTCAAACTGATGTATCAGTTATGTAGCTAGCTGTAGATCTTGCAACTTACTAGCAACAGCTGCCCAATGCCATGTGAAATAACAAGACTGGTTTTTCGTTTTCTTCTCTTCAGTTTTAATGTTATGTGTAACATATTTAAGCCCTTATTTAAACAAAACTTGTTTTCACCAAAAAAATTGTTAAGGTCTTGAAGAATGTTTAAGTTAAATGTGTCATTTTTAGTTTTTGAGAGTCATTATTAAGTTTGCATTGAGGCCTAGCCATGTTTCAGAAGAGAATTAGGCAGTTAGGCTGGATATTGGGCATCAGGTTGAGGGTGTTAGGCTGTAGAGAAGGTAGGGTAAGGACAAGGACTTTCAAGGCAGGTCAGAAGAGAAAGGGCATCCGGAATTTTAGTGTGACTTCCCTGAGAGGTGAGGGGACAGTCCTCAAAACTGAGTTAATCCAGAGTTAGATAAAGTCAGAAAGTGGGGCCCTGGCCCCAGCTGAGAGGGATTTCTGGCTTAGAAATGGGAGTTGGTAAGGACAGGGATAGAGAAAATGATGTATTTTAGATTTAGGACTGTAGAGTGTGTGGTGGAAGGAGGAATAGTGGAGTGGAGGAGATAAGCGTTTGGGAAGAGGGGAGTTATAGGGACAGTGGCCTTATTGACTGCTTACAGATCTTGGACTAGTCGAAAGGAGCCATCTGATTTGGGGAATATTAGGACGTGATGTTGTATAGGAAGGAGGTGGGTCAGAGAATGTAGTTTATTAATAAACAATTAATGTTTGCTTGAAGTCCCTTTATAGCCCGGGGTTTAAAGGGATACTGAGGTTGATTGAGGATATGTGAAGAATAACCATACTGGGCTGGTGGTACAAAGCAATCAAGGGTATAGAGGTATCTTCAACTTTAGGACTCACCTGAGCTAAAGCCTTTGGGAGAGACATTTGTGTAGATAGGAGAGAAGCTTTAGAGAAGAGTAATAGAAGTGTGGGGAGCTGAGAGGTATTCAGTTTGGGGTGATGAGTATAAGGTAAAAGTGGCTGAGTCTAGATAGTAGATCTCAGCCAAGGAGTGGAGTAGGGCCTTTAGGAATTATTAGAAAGAATGGGAGAATGTTAGGTGTTCTAACTGACAGGTTAGAAGTGAAGTTTTAAGAGGGATAGAGGGGATTCCATCAACCTCAACCACAGAGATGGAACAGTAGTGACCTAAAAAAATCAGGAAGTACCAAGAATTTCATATCCATGTCCAGGAGGAAGGAAATTCTCTTGCTGGCAACCACAAGACAAACTCAGGGCTCTGTGAGATGATGATGGATGGGGCCTGAGAGACTGGGTCCCTTCAGTCTTTAGAAGCTAGTTCCAAGAGTTCAGGCAGCTTGAATCCTGGCTTAGTCACTGTCTTGGAAGGGGTGTCTATGGATCTTGCATCCTGGTGACATTCATCCCTCCAGTGACCCTGAACACCACAGACTGGGCACAGGCTGTCTGGAGTTTGAGGATTAGGGCAGTATCAGGCCCAGTGTCCCTGTTTGCCATGCTTGTAGCAAAGACCTGAAGACTGTACAGAATGAGATGGGTGTTTAGGTTATCTGGTAGAGCCCTTTCTCTGTCCCTGAAGGGCAGAGGCCAGCATCTGGTACCTATACTGTTTATTCTCAGCCACTTTCTCTTTTGTGTTATTATAGACCTTGAAGTCAAGTTAAATTAATTCCTTCTGGGGAGTCTGGAGTCTGCCATCAAGTTTCTGAAGCTTTGTCTTATGTCTGAGGCTGATTGAAACATAAAGCTGGTGCTTAAGTACAGTCTTGTAGCCTCCAATTTGGGCTTGAGGTTGGTATATTTTAGGGGGGTTTCAGCTAAGGTATCTGTGAAGGCTGAGGCTACAGCCCATATACGGGTTTTTGCCACAGGATGGTGAAAGAGGAAATCACTACATAAATGTCTTGCCATAGATGTCATAGGACTGGGTTAAATACTAGAAGTATTTTTATAAATTGAGTATGATTAGTTGAAAAGGACCTAAGGTGTGTTTCAATTTGGGATAGATCTCTTAGGCTAAAGAGAACATGGACACTGATAATGCCCTCAGCTCCCCGTATTTCACCTAAGGGTAAAATAGCTTCTGGAGGCTGTTCCCAAGAGGATGTGTGGAGGAAAAAAAGGAGTCAGGTGGAAAGAGAGGAGAAAGGAAGTTAGACGGAAGGATTGTATATTGAGGACCTGAAAGTATGTCTTGCATAGCCTTAGTTAGGCCTGTTAATGAGTCACAGAGGACATCTCTAACAAGGGGAGGGGTGGATGTTTGTCAAATATCAAAGGCCTAAAACATTGGTTCAAATAAGATTACAAGCCAAAAGATTTTAAAGGAAATACATAGTCAACTGGATCACATGTAAATTCTTTCACAAGTTCTCTTTTATGAGCTTCATTTAACCTAGACAGACATTCTACAAACATGCTAAACTTTAACTTTCGCTCTGCCTTTCACTTTCTTACACAACCATTCTGTTTCAGGACAAAATTTATCACACAAGACTCTGTCTTTACGCAATGCCATTCCAAGGTTTAAAAAGGCAAGAATTTTATCCTTTGACAAAGACTTAATTTCCCAACAATTTAAACAACCAAAATTATTACATTTTACAAATGAGAGACATTTTATGAGATATAACATTGATACAGGATTTTCCTATTCAGGGCTGGACAGGGAACTCCCATTTTTCAGGCTCAGGTGAGCTCAGACATCTTTCTCCCATCTCCCAATGCACAAACATGTTGCTAGGACATGCCCTCTGAGCCCTAGCAAGGTCACGAATAAAGCAGCCGGAAACCTTTTGGATGGCTAAACCCTGACTAAGGAGCACACACCCTAATCCCTTCCCCAGACAAAAACCGAAACAAAGACCTAATAACCTTGTCCAAGGTGAGGAGCTGCATTCATTCATATGCTAGAACACCCATTCAGTTAGTGAAGGTATTTTTCCATCTACCAAGTCCAGGCCAAAATATCTCTCAGGGCCAATTATTTGCCCCTAGACAAAGGACTCATGCAGGAAACTTCCCACCTGGGCCTCCTCTCTCCTTCAAGAGGCTGTTCACCTTGGGGACCTGCTGCTGATATGGATACAGCCTCAGGAAGCATGAGATTTACACTCTCTCCCCCAGATTTTCAAGGGCCATCCACAGCTCACCAGACCATGGAAACCGCAACACTTTCGAAGGTACAGCCTCTCTGCCAAGAGGTCTGGCACTCTCCACTTCCTCCACATGCCCCTCAGTCCAACAAAATCCCATTTTATCACTGATCTCTGGCCCAGGGGCTCAATTCTCAAATTCTTGAGACAAAAGACTCACTGAATAGATTTCAGTAACAAAACTACAACATCCTTTCTAATGTCCCTTTCATTTCCCCCCAAGACCCACATGGCCATGTGGATGCCATCAAAGACAGAAAGCGGAAAACCTGGAACTTCCAGTTTCTCTCAGAACAGCCAGGGGGCAAAGTTGGAGCAGAGAAGAAAGGCACACTCACAGATTCATTTCACTCTGTGAATGGGGAGGGGGTGAAACCCCACATATTGTTTACCCATCTCAGTCATTCTCCAAGCACTCACATGCACACAATTCCAACCCATTTCTTAACCTGGGCAACCTCTATTTCCCACTTTAGCTGACACTTAGCCATAAGAGGCAAACCAACACTCCCCTAGGCCCTGTGAAGGGAGGTCCAACTCCACCCCCAGAGTTCTTTCAGTTACACCACATCCACACACTCTCACATACCTCTCAAAAGACCTACCAGTGATCTAATGCCCAAGGAGTTGATACAGGCTCCTTCTTCCACAAAAACTGTTGTGGGATCCCCAGATTGATCAGACCTTGCCTTAGGTACCTACATATCTCCCTGTGTAGGTAACTGTTCCTGCATGCCAGTTCCTCCTGGTGTTTGACTCCTTGAAGACCTGGCAACAGGGTCCCTTCTCAGCCCAGTCGCGGTGTAGCAGGAAACCGATGCAGACAGAAGACTCCAGGCACCAGTTGGTTAGAGGAAGTGGGTTTATTCCAGCCGGAGGGAACTCGGAAGACCTATGTCTTCAAAAGCAAGCTCCCCGACCCAATCTCTTGCCTCTCTTTTATCCATTTTTTAGGGTAAGAGGTCATAAAACAGAGAGAGACATGATATCATCCTTAAGGTTCTGGGCTCAAGGGGAAGGTCAGATTGGCCAGTGCCCTTAAGACTGGTTGGATTGGCTCGGCCCCTGTGGCTCAAGTAGCTAAGGTGCCAGCCATATACATCTAAGGTGGTGGGTTCGAATCCAGCCCAGGCCCACCAAACAACGATGGCTGCAACCAAAAAATGGCCAGGCATTGTGGCGGGCGCCTGTGGTCCCAGCTATGTGGGAGGCAGAAACAGGAGATTCGCTTGAACCCAGGAGTTGGAGTTTGCTGTGATGCCACAGCACTCTACCCGGGGGACAGCTTGAGGCTCTGTCTCCAAAAAAAAAAAGACCAGTTGGACTTGGACTACCTGCCCTCAAAGGCAATGGAAGTCCAAGGAAGTTACTAGGTTACAATCTAGGCCAAGTACATGTCAAAGGAGGAACATATAGACAACAGAAATGCCTACAGTTTGGCTAAGGCCCACACAGGGCAACTAGGACAGATTCTTTTAGCTCTGCTTTTACTTTCTTGCCTCAGAGGTATCCACACAGGGAGACCAAATTGCCTCCCTGGCGCTCTCAGTGGTTCACATCGCCCAAGGGCCCCCACGCTGGTGTCCAGAGGATTAGCAGCAACTATCAGGTTCTCTCCAAGGGTGATCTCACTTCCCAGTCAGGGAACCACAATATTGCAGGAAGATGAGGCCCAACAGAGAAAAAGAGCACCCAAATACCACATTTATAAGAGAAAGGGCTTTATTCATCAGCCAGAAGCTTACAGCATAGAAGAATTCCAAATGGCTGTGCTCCCCATCTGGCTCGGTCTTTTCCTTTTTATTGACAGTCAAAAAGTTCCACCCCACAGGTATGCTTCTCATTGGTCAGTTTGAATAAAGCAGGAGATGCTATTCCAGCCCCTACAGAACTATACAATTTCACAGAACTTGGAAATTTCCAAGTTCTAGGAAGTTAAGTTTACAAATTCCCAAGAGCTGAGGCACCATGGACAGGACACTGCAGGTGTATCTTTGTGGTCTCCTTGAGAAGACCTGTTCTCCTAGACCTCACCTTTCTCGGGTATCCTCTCTCATAGTGAAGGAGAAAAAGTGAGAGAGGAACACAAAGGCCTGCAGGGAGACCTCTCTTGGCTTCTAGGCAGTATTACCTTTTTCTATTGATCATTCATGGTCTCTTTCTATTGTTCATTGGTTACCAAGGTTACTTCGTACCCATATTATGGTCATTTTGAGGAGGAGATATGATGAGGCATGTTTCTCATGGCTAGCAACTCAGTTTTTAGGGATTCCCTTTGCAAAGGGGAATGGCAGAATACTATTGGATAATATGGAAGTTTCATTAAGCCCTTATATAATACTTTAACAGAGGAAGTTGTGCAAGGAGTAACATGAGATTGGAAACAAGAGAAGGCTTTCCAAACCTTGAAACAGATTCTTTTAAACGCATCTGCCTTGAATGCAACTAATTTAAAGAAACATTTTTTTCTATATCTTTCACTGGGCCTACAATTATGATCATCCTCTCCTAAATGTTGAGACCCTGCCTGTTCAACTTCATTATTAAGTTCCTGTCTTCCAGGCTCCAGCAGTTTCACATAAAGATGATGGTGATGCAGGGATTCCAGCAAATACTGGTGAAACCTTTTGAACAAGTGGCCAGAAACTTCAGACTCCCCAAATCCCTTTAGAGTAGGGAAAATGAGGAGGGTCCCTGAAAAGTAGGCCAACACCCCATTTTGACAGCAGGAAGTAGCTAAGAATGGCTGTCCTCCATTTTCCCATCAAGATTTTAGGACCCCCCCCCAAAGAAAATTAAAAAAAAAGATTTTAGGATCATAGCTCCTCAGGGGATACCTAGACAGACACTAAACAAGGGGCTTCAGGCTCAGCACCTGTGGCTCAAGTGGCTAAGGCACCAGCCACATACACCTGAGCTGGTGGATTCGAATCCAGTCCAGGCCTACCAAACACTGATGGCTGCAACCAAAAAATAGCCAGGCATCATGGAGGGTACCTGTAGTCCTGACTACTTGGGAGATGGAAGCAGGAGAATCACTTAAGCCCAGGAGTTGGAGGTTGCTGTGAGCTGTAATGCCAGGGCACTCTACCCAGGGTGATAGCTTGAGGCTCTGTTTCAAAAAAAGAGGGGCGGGTGTCAGGAGGGGTGGGTGGAAACTCTGGGCTGCTGAACCAGGAAGTCTGGAAGGCCTATGAGAATATGGGTATGAAGTAACCTATGTAACCAATGACCAATACAAAGAGACCATGAATGACCAATAGGAAAAGGTAATACTGCCTGAAAGCTCAGAGAGGCCTCCCTGCAGGCCTTTGTATCTCCTCTCTGACCTTTTTTCCTTCACTAGAGGGAACCACTTCCAACTCTCTTCACAAGTGCTCTAAACTTTCTCTTTGTTCTTCCTAAATAAAATCTTTTCATTACTCTATAACTTGTGTAAGTTACTTTTACTTTCTATCTACCCTCCTTGTGCTGATCCAATTTTATTTTCAGTTTTCACTTACTTTTGCTTTCCCTTATGGTCCTGCCTTGGTTGAACTTTCTAGCTCAGCCCAGCAATCAAACTGGGAACCCCTGACCCCCAGCATCCCTCCCTCCCCTTGTTAGAGATGCCCTCTGTGACTCATTAACAGACCCAACTAAGGCTATACAAGACAAACTTGCAGGTCCTCAATATACACAACAAACCACTTGAGTCTGCATTTTGTCTCTGATTAACAGACCCTATCTTAACTCGGCATTTATTTTTCTGACCCTGGTCTATTAGATAGAGCCTAACTCTTTCAGCCAACTGTCAAAGAATCTCTAAACCCGCCTATAACCTGTGGGCACCCTCTGCTTCGAGACCAGGTGGGAGCAGAAGGTCCAGGAGACAGAGAGTCATAAGGTTGGGGAAGCAGAATGTTCAGTGGGGTCAAAGTCTGAGTCAGAGGTGGAAGGTTGAGGTGGCAAATGTTCATTGAGGAGAATTTGTAAGGTGGTATAGTTCTGGAAGAGAAAAGGATGACCCGCAGGAAAGAAGAAAGCTTTAACATAGGAGACTCCAGACCACTTGCCATTGGGAATTATGTTTTTTATTTATTATTTTTTTTGAGACAGAGTCTCACTTTGTGACCCTTGGTAGAGTTCCCTGGCATCACAGCTTAGCAACTTCAAACTCCTGGGCTTAATCAATTTTCTTCTCTTATCCTCCCATGTAGCTGGGACTACAGGCACCTGCCACAACACCCGGCTATTTTTAGAGAGGAGGTCTTGCTCTAGCTCAAACTGATCTCCAACCTGTGAGCTCACCTTAGCTTCCCAAGTGCTGGTATTACAGTCATGAGCCACCATGCCCAGCTGCGAGCTATGAAATTTTTAAGATTTTTGAGTGTTTAAATTTTAAATATCAATTTTAGGCTACTGGTTTCCATTGTCTAGCATGTACTGGGGCAAGGCAGTACTAGGGAGGTAGTTTGATATCTCCTTTCAAACATAGTTTGCCCTGGTTTTTGAGATTGTCTATTGGTTTTGGGGGGAAAATGAATAGCAATTGCCATGGCATGTGAGGTAGGGAGGTGAAGTGAGGCGGAGGCTCACCAGCGGGGAGGCAGGCATCCCTACATCAACTCTGGAGCTGAGGACAAAGTCCAGAGAATCCAATCCTGTCCCTTAAGGTTCCCCAAATGTAGGTATTGAGAGGAGGGAAGGAACACTGATCCCAGATCCTGGGGGAAATCCCAACTTAGTACTATAATTTTTGTAGAGAGAGGTGGTGGTGGAATGGGAGATCCCAGAGGTGGAACCCCTTTCTCCAGCTTACTGAGTCCTGAGATATTAGTGTGCAGTGATGAGCGTCAGGAGGGCCGAGGCAAGGATCTGGGGTGGTCCCTCAACTGGTCTCACTGCCTCATTTCCTGGCCCATGCACCATAAAGATGAAAGTTTCTGGCATAGAACCTAGGTGAGAGTCCACAAGAAAAGAGAGGAGCCCAGTCCAGGGACAAGGAAAGACTTTAACAGAGAGAAAAAGAAGAATGGAGAGTGACCAGGTCCACAACACCTGGCTATTTTTGGTTACACTTGTCATTGTTGTTTAACTCAACCAGGCCGGGCTCGAACTTGCCAGCCTTGGTGTATGTGGCTTAGCACCCTACTCACTGAGCTACGGGTGCCAAGCCAGCTCTTTTTTTTTTAATTGGATGTTTCTCTCTGGAGCTCTTCTACCCTGAAAGTCTTTTTTTTTTTTTTTTTCTCTAGAGACAGTCTTAGTTTGTTGCCCTCGGTAGAGTGCTGTTGTGTCACAGCTCACAGCAACCTCCAGCTCCTGGACTTAGGTGATTCTCTTGCCTCAGCCTCCCAAGTAGCTGGAACTACAGGTGCCTGCAATGTCCGCCTATTTATTTGTTGCAGTATGGCTGTGGCCAGGTTTGAACCCTCCACCCTTGGTATATGAGGCCAGCGCCTTACTCACTGAGCCACAGGCACCACTTGCAAAGTCTTTATAAAGTAAAGACTCTAACAAGTGTTTTAGATATTTTTAAGAATTTGCCAATGAGAATTAATGGGGAAGCCTATTTTCTTTGTGCAAAATTATTGCTACTAGCTGTATGCATCTATAGTTCAGCTTTTGCCTAAGGTAGAATTCATCAATTAAGTTAATTTTAATTTTTCTCTTGTGTCCGTCCACTGGAATGAAAAGGCCTCAATTTCCCTTCTCTGTTATGGCAAATCCTCTATTGCATTATAATGTTGTGGTGAGACTTTTATTTACTGTATATACTACATATACACTGTATATACACCATGGTTTCCTCCTCTACATACATGCGAAGGTAACTGAAGATGCACTCCTAAAAGCCATCAGAATAATATACTTCCTCATTCACATAAAATCAATTTGTCTACTTTTGGACCTCAACAAAATATCAATTAAATACATAGTATATGTTCATTTTGTGTTAGTATATAAATATATTCTACTGTCTACTACATTATAAAAGGGAAGCCAATCTGTTAGGTTTTATATTTAATTTCTTTTTGCTACCTGGCTACCAGAAGAGAAGTAAGTACTGAAACAGGTCCAGTCTTTCGTTCTTCTAATAGTAACTGGGCTGCATGCACTAATCTGGTAGCTTCAGGCTAATGTTGTTATCACCATAGAGTATGTATCAGTATGTATCAATTTTTTTGTCATATATAGCAAATGAAATCAGGGAGCTACTCTCCCTCAGCGAATGAAATCAGTGAAGTACCCTCACTCAGAGTAAGAGTCAATTCTTATGCTTAGGACTTCTAATACCAACACTAGATTAACAGGTTGAGAGAACTTTACTACACAGAACAGCGAGAAGCATTAAGAAACTGGCATAAATCATTTCATGACACATGCTGATGAAATTATAAACATGAAAATAATCTGAAGTGTCAAATAACTTTAAGTACTTTCTTAAAGTCACAGATTTGGATAAGAACCAAAAGAAATTTATTTACAAAATTTCTGACTGACCAATGGTGAGAGCCAAAAAACAACATACCAAAAAATAATAAACTAAGACCCCAATAATAGTCTTTAAGCCAGTAAGGAAATTACCAAAGCAGCTCCTGGTTATCAGACTAGAAAGACATCCTTTTGGGTGTCCTCCAATTGTATATTTAACCAAAGCAGTTTGTGCAAAAAGCACCATGGTACTTGTAGGCTCAGCTGAGTCATAGCTTCTAGAGTGCTACTTACTATCTACCTTACATAGCTGTTTCACCACTTTTGTTGCTATCTTTGTCAGCTTTCTCCCCTTCTCTGTTGACTCTTTCCTCTTTTCCTCCACTGTCAGCTCCTTTCTCTCCTCCATTGTTGGCTTCATTCTCTCCTTCTTTGTCCTGAACACTGATGGAAACTGCTTTGTTATAGCCTTCCCGGTTCCGAGCAATTTCAATAGCAAAAAATTGTATCCTGGGGGCTGGAGAGTGAATGAAATTGATTATTATCTTAGTCTTGGTTAATTCCCTAAATCTGTTGGAAATCTATTGCTAAAATGGAACCAATATGCAATTATTCAAGCGTAGTCATAAGCTTCAGAGATCTTGAATTATAACTTGGTATTAACAAGGCTGAAAATACTATCTTAGTTCCTTAAAAAAGCAACATGTTCTTTAAAGATATAACAGATAAGATGATGCCCAACATAACTATACATGCCACTGACTCATCAGTAAAACAAGATTCCTCACTCTCCTTATATAGAAACAATTCCAGAGGAAAATTACTAACCAAAGATGGTGTTTTCCTCAGTGTAGCCCTGAGAACAGTCTAGTCGCAGCAAAGTACCATAGTTGAAATCTTCTACGATACCATCAAACTTCAAGCAGAATGGCCTCCATTTCTGTAAAGTCAAAAAACAAACAACAACAACCAAAAAATGCTGTAGCTCAAAAAATGCAACTGGCTGATGTACTTACACCAGCCTGTAGAAGTAGAAGGGCTCCTACTTTGGCAATAAGGAAAATAACAGTAGTGAGAGAGACTAGGACTCAGGTGATCACTAGTTTCACTGTGAAACTAATAGTAAATTAGTGTTACCAATTTGTGTCTGTAGACTGCTATTTCCCAACAAAAGCATATTTTAACCTTAAAAATATAAAACTACTACAAAATTAAAATGTGATTTCTTAAATATTACTGATTCTGTTTTGTTTTAAAGTTATTGGTCAGATCATCCTAAAATGGCCATTATCATCTCTACTGCTAAGGCACAAGTGAGATAAAGAAGACAATAATTTAGCCCAAACTCACAAAGTTAGATTTTAAGAAAGAAGCCTATTCAGTAACATCAATTTTCCCAAGATCAATAATAGCCTGCTAAAAGTTAGAAGTTTAGCTCCTTCGTAGGCCAAGGACTTACTCCCAAGGAAAAATTTTTTCCTCACTATGTTAAGTACTCTGTCAAAGTACAAGATTATCACATAAGCAACAAACCCACTCCCACAATTTTTCCAATTATCCATGGCCTGTGATCATATAAACTTAAATCCAGATAATCAAAACATCTTCCTTGTAACCTGTTTGTCATGTCCCCACCTAAATCTTCTGGATAACCTACCTATTTAAGTAAACATTCATTTCCTAACTTAATTAGTTCATTATAACTATAAAGAAAAAAGCTCTGGTTCTTTATTTCATATTTCCTTAAAACAAACAAAAAATGTTAAATTATTGGTCAGAATGCTGGGCATGGTGGCTTAGGCTATTGCTAGTGTAATGCTAGCACTTGGGAGGCTGAGGTGGGTGGATTGCTTGAGCTCATGGGTTCAAGACCTGCCTGAGTTCATGGGTTCTAGACCAGCATGAGCCAGAGGAAGACTTTGTCTCTAACAGCCAGGTGTTGTGGCAGGTGCCTGTAGTCCCAGCTACTGGGGAGGGTGAGGCAAGAGAATCACTTAAGCCCAAGAGTTGGAGGTTGCTGTGACCTGTGACACCATGGCAGTCTACAAAGGGTGACAAAGTGAGACTCTTTCAAAAAAAATTATTAGGCAGATGCTAGGTAATATTTAGTAAAGAAAATACTTACCTCTTTAGCTGATTCTGATTTGAGTTCTTCTGGGTCTAAGATATCTATCCTGAGTTTCTCAAAATTTTCCCGGAATTCAGAATAGATCTGGTCATCCACTTTGGTGAGTTTCAGGAATTGTGGGTCAACTGATGAAATCAGCTGCCAGATAGTAAGACAACATACAGATGCTAGTTTCTTATTTACTGTACTTCTACCCTCCTGACCCTTGCCAGAAAACTCTTATGCATTCTCAGGGCAGAAGATTTTGTTAAAAAGTATGACAGCTTAGGTCCTAGATGAAATCGCTTTACAGTTAAAGGTGCTATGATATATTATAATCCCTGCAACCAATTTGGCAACTGGCCATTTGGCCCTAGTGATACATGGCTATCATGCTCTGTAGCTTGTTCATTCATTAAACAAATATTTATTAAGTGCCTACTATGTATGGACTAGGCACCCTTTTGCCAGCTAGCAATAGAACACCAGGCACAGAATCAAAACTGCACATTGCCAAAATAAGCTTGCTTCCATCCCTCTGTTGTCTGTAAGACTGTTTAGTAATAAAAATTATTTCTAAAACATAACTGTTTAACTTGCTAAGAGAGTGATTAGCAGAGCACCGTACACTACAATTCCATGTCTAATTCTACCTAATGATGATAACAGATAATTCACCTTGTAATAGACTTCAGCATGTTGCATTGCTCTCATGGCCCAAGCCATCTCAATATCCGGCTGCAAAGGATTGAAAAATGCCAGGTCAGAAAACTCTCAATCTTGTTACTGTATAACATGTTAAGCAAGTATGTCAATATCTAGTTAACGCTCAAGAAGGATACCAGACTGTCAAAGGATAAAAACTATGACTATGAATTTGGACAACATAATAATTCTTTTGACTTTGTGACTATCAAAAAAAGCTACCTATACAGTATAATAAATAAAATGAGCCACTGGCTATCTTTTACCATCAGCTAGTGAAAGTGGGGGAGACTAAATAAATCACCTTTTCAAGACTTAGTTAAACCATATACACCATCAAGTTGTTGGGAGAACAAAGATAACAGAAGAAAAAGCTATTTTTCTTTCTTTATTTTTTTTTTGTAGAGACAGAGTCTCACTTTATTGCCCCCAGTAGAGTGCCAGCTTCACACAGCTCACAGCAACCTCCAACTGGGCTTAGGCAATTCTCTTGCCTCAGCCTCTCGGGTAGCTGGGACCACAGGCACCCGTCACAATGCCCGCTAGCTATTTTTCACTTTTAAGATTATAGCATGTCATAATCACCATTTGTGTTTACCAGATGGCCATTCCCCATCCAGCAACACCAAGAAATGAAATTGACACACTATAAGCCTGTATAGCTTTGCTACACAAAGCAATCATTTGGGAACCTTTAAAAATACTGATACATTTCTTCAAATACTTTCAAAAATTCTTGTCTCTCATCCTCCATTCTGATTTAGTTGGTATGAACGGCAATCTAGACATCGGGATATTTAAAAGCTTCCCAGGTGATTTCTAATGTGTAGCAAAGTTGAGGAATCACTTCCACTGGTATAAATCCTACATTTGTGGATCAAGATTCAAATGAATTGAATGAAAGTGGGTTTCTGATGAAATCCCGGTGAGTGGTGTGCAGAAGATACCAGAACAGGAGATTAGAATTTATTGGCAAACCCTGCACAGATCCCAGGCTAGCTGAGCAGGTAGAGTTGTGGGTGGGTGAATCATACTCACATCGTTGCCATACGATTCTGCTGAGAGAGAAAGAGCATGTGCCACAGACATCAGCTCCCCAGAAACCTGGGAAGGTGAAAAAAAAAAGGGAGAAAAAGAATTCAAGGTTCCACCTGGCTGGACTTCCCCACTCAACTAACCCCAGAGCAACGTCTCACCGGCTCATCAGTTCCACTGGTAGCCTCCATTGTTGCAGTCCGGAAAGCGTGGCTGCACTTTCCCGGAAGTGTTTTGGTTTTCTTTTTTTTTTTTTCTGGGGTGTGTGTTTGTGCGCGCGCGCGCGCGCGCGCGCTCTTCCCGCAGTTGTAGGAAAGGCAAGCCAGATCAACGTCTTCGTCATGCTGCCTGTAGTCCCAGCTCCTTGGGGGATGAGGAAGGAGAATCGCTTAAGCCCAAGAGTTTGAGGTTGCTGTGAGCTGTAACGCTACAGCACGCTACCCAGGGCGACACAGGGCGACAGCTTGAGACTGTGTCTCAAAAAAAAAAAAAAAAAAAGTCATCATGTTGCGCCTGCTGTCTTGCTTGGAGGCCCCTTCTCTCCCACCCCGCAGGCGCAGATGTGGCGTACTGTTGCAGAGTATGGGGTGCTAGAGAGATCAGAGGTGGTGGACTGGTCAGTGATTTCGGTGGTGATCATCACGGGAAAAATCTAAGTTAAAATAGTGCAGCTCTCCAGTCTTCACTAGGCTGTGTGCCCCGCAGAAGTTCCAATTCAAATTCTCCATTTGTGCGTGTGTACGCCCCACTCTCCCAGTACTTCCAACCTGAGAGTAATCACAAACAGGCACGGCTCTAGGGGGTGGTGTGCAGAGATGCAAGATTTAGTCCTTACCTTCGAAGAATTAGATATAGTGAGAGAACAGACAAAGTGATGATTACAGCATGTGCTGTGGGAGCATGAATGCGGGTTACCTCAGCTGAATCATGAATAAAATTCAATCAAGCAGATAAAGACATTCCAGACAGAGGGAACAGCATATGCAAAGCCATTAATAAATTAAACATTGTGGCACCTTGCTGAGAATTGTAAAAACAGACCAGCTGGAGCAAGAATGCAGTTCTCTATAATCCTTACAGGGAGCAGAGAGCCTTTGGATACTGAACATTAAGAAAATGAGAGTTCAAGTTGGGGGGAGGGAGGAGAAAAGGGGAATTCCTAAGCTCTCACCTAATGGGCACAATGTAAGAGTATATGGCACATCCCCTGCTTGAAGGGCTCCACTTACAACTTGAACTTCACCTAACAAACTCAAACAATGTAACCCAATCGTTTGTACTCTCATATTAATCTGAAATTTAAAAAAATCTACCACAAATTTTTAAAAATCGCATATAAAAAGAAAAATTGAGTTAGTTCACCCTATATGCAAGAGTAAGCTAGTGAAGGTTAAGTAGATCAGCCTCATGATCAGACTTAACTTGTAAGTTGATCACTCTAACACAATATGGCATATTAATTTGAAGAAGACAAAATTGGAGACAGACCAACTTGAAAGCAGTAAGGGATGAAAACCTAAACTGAGGCAGTGACAGTGAGATACATTTTGGGAAATAATAAAGCTTAGAATTGACTGGACTTTTTCACCAACTGGATGTGGAGAATAAAAGAGAATTGGGACTCTTGTGTGACTCCCAGATTTTAGAATAGGATTTGGGGATGAATGTCACTGAGCTAGAAAACAAAGGAGAAATGATGAGTTTAATTTGAGGAGTTGAGTTTGAAGAGGCTATGACATGATCAGACAAAATTGTTTAGGAGAGGGAGATATGATTAGAGATACAAATTTAACAGCTGGTAATTTAGTTGAGCTTTCCTAAGGAAACTATAAGAAACAGTAAAAACAAAGAATAGTAAAAACATAAAGAGCAGTAGGTCAAGGGCAGAACCATTTATGAATAATAAAAGGCAGCAATTAAAAAAAAAAAAAGACTAGGCTTGGGGCCTGTTGCTCAAGGGCTAGGGCGCCAGCCACATACACCTGAACTGGCAGGTTCAAATCCAGCCCAGGCCCAGCAAACAACAATGACAGCTGCAACCAAAAAATAGCTGGGCCTGTAGTCCCAGCTACTTGGGAGGTGCAGGCAAGAGAAACGCTTGAGCCCAGGAGTTGGAGGATGCTGTGAGCTGTGATGCCACGGCACTCTACCTAGGGCAACAGCTTGAGACTCTGTCTCAAAAAAAAAAAAAGACTAAAAAGTTGTCAGTGAAGGTGGGGGAACCTGTGTAAGGCAGGCAAGAATGAGGGACTGGACAAATGGCCCCCAGTGAGATGGGACAACAGGAAAAATCACAGCCTCAGAACTGTGCAATCAGCATGCCCTAGTCCCCAGAAGGGGGAAATGGAACATTGCATCATAAACTTTATGACACCATGGAAATAGGTGAGGGGTCAACTGGAAACTGCATTCCTCATGTATCTCAGGAGCACGTACAGTGATTAGTGCAATATAGAATCCTTATTTTATATGTAGAAAGAGCCAATCAGGAAAAGGGAATGTATGGAAAAATATATAACCCCCTGGACGGAACAGTTCTTGCAGCAACCTGCTTGGGCTTCCCTCTCCTGCACCAGAGGCTTTCCTCTTTCCTTTCATTTCAATAACTTCTCTTGCTTTTGCTTATTTGAGGTCTGTGAATTCATTTTTCAATTCCTGAGACCAAGGATCTGGCAGGAAAATTCTGGTATTATCAGGATAGAACAAGGTAGAGTCTCACAGAATCCAAAGGATAAAAGAATTTCCAGGAAAAAGTGGTGAACAGAGCCCCAAACCCTAGGTTGAATATACTAAGTGTCCAAATACTAAGAGGTCATTGACAACCTTAGCAAGAATAGTTTTAGAGGAATGATTAGGGCAGAAGTCAAATGGCAGCAGGCAGGGAGTAGGAGGTAAAGAAGAGATGATGGTTATCATAGAAAGTTATTCCATAGAGTTGCAGCTAGAAAGACAAATAAAGTTTAGGAACTTTTAAGTGAGGTAAAGAACAGTTAGAATAAAAATTTACCAGTGTACATTTCAGTAGTGTTAAATATACTCGCATTGTTGTGTAACAGATCTCTAGAAATTCTCATCTTTCAAAACTGAAACTCTAAACACTAAAACATAACTAAAATACCACTAAAAAACAACTCCCCTTTCCCCCCTGCTTTCAGCCCCTGGAAACCATCATTCTGTTTTCTGTTTCTATGAATTTAACCATGTTAGATACTGCATATAAAAGTAATCATACAGTATTTGTCTTTTTTTGTGACTGGATAATTTTACTTGGTATAGAGTCCTTGAGGTTTATTCATATTGTACTGTATGACATGGCTTCTTTCCTTTTTAAAGCTAAATAATATTCCATTGCATGGAAATACTGCATTTGGTTTATCCATTTATCCAATCATAAATACTTGGGTTGCTTTCAACTTTTAGCTATTGTGAATAATGAACATAATTGTACAAGACTCTGCTTTAAATTCTTTTGCATATATACCCAAAAGTCGGCTTGCTGGACCATATATTTAATTGTATCTTTTTTTTTTTTTTTGCAGTTTTTGGCCAGGGCTGGGTTTGAACCCACCACCTCTGGAATATGGGGCCAGCACCCTACTTCTTTGAGCCAAGGGTGCTGCCCTGGAAACTTAGGGATATTTAAAATTATTGTTTTAGGTTTAGAGAGGCTTAAGTGTACTAGGGGATTAACCTGATACTAAATACTGTCCTGAACGGTAAACTAGGTATATCTCCAGAGAAAATGAATGAAGAGAGGCAGCAAAAGTAGGAAATTGAGGTGTTTCTCCAGAATCTTTCTGCTTTTTCTGTAAAGTATAAGAGGACAGCTCAGAGTGAGAGAGGATGTGTTAAAGTCTTGTCTAGACAAGAATGTCCTGAGAAATATTGAATAGCAAGGAAGTTTTCAGGGAACAGCTAAAGCTGAAGGACATGATTATGGAAGGGTAGCAGTCTATGAAGGTCTGAACGTAAGAATTATCATCTACATTGATGCTGAATGTTAATGAATGCAGAGACCTGACCAAAAAATAAAAGAAAAAAAAAGTCAACAGGTAACATAGACGGGTAGACTCAAGCTGTTGGTCAAATTGGTACATAACAAGTTGATATAAATATATCCAAGAGACTCAATTGGCCTTTTACTTGAGGAAACACATGGGTAATTTGCTTTGTCTAATATCTTGGGGATATTCACTGCCTTTAAATTTTAACAACCCATTAGAATATACCTGCATTGTCTGTTGGGGATATTTTTAACTTTTAAAAATAAGGTAATTACTCACTATACAACTACTCACAACTTTAGATACTTCCAAAGACCAAGACTTGGGTCCTCCCATTATTGGAAAAGCCAACTACTTCTGTACCCCAAAGGAGCAGGAGATAAAACTTTCCTAGAGGCTCGGTGCCTATAGCTCAGTGGTAAGGGCATCAGTCACATACACAGAGACTGGCGGGTTCAAACCTGGCCGGGGCTTTGCTGAACAACAATGACAACTGCAACAAAAAATAGCCAGGCATTGTGGCAGACACCTGTAGTCCCAGCTACTTGGAAGGCTCGGGCAAGAGAATTACTTAAGCCCAAGAGTTTGAGGTTGCTGTGACCTATGACACCACAGCACTCTACCCTGGGCGACATAGTGAGACTCTGTCTCAGATAGAAAAAAAAAAAAAAAAGCTGTCCTAGAGCTTTTCTCATTACCAAGCTAAGTAACCAGCCCGGACAGAGTATCAAAATAAGTGTTTGGGGTGGCACCTGTAGCTCAAAGGAGTAGGGTACCAGCCCCATATGCAGGACGTGGCAGGTTCAAACCCAGTCCCAGCCAAAAGACTGCAAAAAAAAAAGTGTTTGCCCTCACACCCACACCTATTGTTTCAGATGAACTCAAAGTAGTCAGCTGTTAAAATAAGAGAAGAAGGGATTGGCCAATAAGCAAAGATAGTATATAAAAGTGGAGATTTGGTGGACTTTAAGATCTATATCAAGGAAAGATATTTTGGTGTTGGGTGAGAAAATGACATGGAAATCCACGTGGGATGATTCCCTCTATATTTTTGAAGGACTCTAGGAAGTCATTCTTCAGCTTCCTTCTCAGACAGGTAATGTGAACATGCCATAGTGGAATCAAAAAGCATCACCAGTATAGATTAAGGTGCTGAGGTATCTGTAATGCCAGAAGTCGCAGAAGTGTGGAGAAAGTGAATGTTACAATTGCTAGTAGATAGGGCAGAGAATGGCAATAAGTTATTGAATATGAGTTTGTTCGTGGCAAGGCAGTTAGATGAGTGCTGCTATTTGCAAGTGGTTAAGCCATGTAAATACTCCCTAAGAATGTGGATCACATGGTCTTGGTGGCTGTCAGACTATATGGGAAGAGTAAACCTGAAGAACCTTGGAACTGCTTATTAAAGGTAGGAGTAAATATAGGGCCATGGTCAGACATCATGTAAGTTAGTCTACTATAAAAGTATAATATCTGGGTAATAAAGATATTTTCTGCAACAAGTGAGATTCATGATGTATACAGGGGAATAATTGCATCATCTCATAGCTATTTAATGTGAAATCAGAATGTTAAAGAGGACATTTTTAGTGATCATGTTCATAGGCTATGTCCTACGGTCAGGGTGGAGTGCAACAGTGACCTCAGGATACCATCCATACCATATTGGGTCTTGTCAGAAACTTTGTGGTAACAGCTTCATGAAGTAAAATGCATGAAGTAAAAATTGAAAAAAATTATAAGCAGAATAAACAAATCCATGAAAAGAGTGGGATTTTTTTTTGAGACAGAACCTCACTATGTTGCTATTGGTAGAGTGCTGTGGCATCACAGCTCACAGCAACCTCAAACTCTTGGGCTTAAGAGAGTCTCTTGCCTCAGCCTCCCAAGTAGCTGGTACTACAGGCACCTGCCACAACACCTGGCTATTTTTTTTTTATTGCAGCTGTCATTGTTGTTTAGCTGGCCCAGGCTGGGTTCAAACCTGCTAGCCTCGGGTGCATATGGCTGGTGCTGTAACCACTGTGTTATGGGTGCCAAGCCAGGAGTAGGATATTTTAACAAATCTCTCAGCAATTGATAGATCAAACAACCAATAACTTAGGAAGAGTTTACAAGTTTTGAACATGATGAACACACTTGATTTAATGAATAGGTACTAAACTCCCAATATAACAATTATATAATAGGCATTGTTTTCAAGACTCCATGGAACAGTTACAATAATTATATTATGGTGTGTGATAGTGTATGTCTCAAAAAGCAGTAAAGAGTCTAATTCACGCAAACAGGGTAGAAAGCATGCCTGCTATGAAGTGAGGATGATGAGGTCAATTATAAGGTGAACAGATTTTAACATTGGTAAAGCGGGACACCATTGCAGGGGGGTGGGGCCTAACAACAATGCAAACTTTGATAAGCAGTTCTTGATAATCAGTTCTCAACAATTATTTGGTTTTTTTTTTTTGTTTTTTTTTTTGAGACAGAGCCTCAAGCTGTCCCCCTGGGTGGAGTGCTATGACATCACAGCTCACAGCAACCTCCAACTCCTTGGCTCAAGCGAGTCTTCTGCCTCAGCCTCCCAAGTAACTGGGACCAGAGGGGTCCACCACAACGTCCGGCTATTTTTTGGTTGCAGCCGTCATTGTTGTTTTTGGTGGGCCTGGCCTGGATTCAAACCCACCACCTTAGGTGTATGTGGTTGACGCCTTAGCCACTTGAGCCACAGGCGCTGAGCCAATTATTTGTTATTATTAAAGTTTAACATTATAAAATTAACAAAAATAATACAAAATGCATATCCTGGCGAAATAGCCACATGGCGGCTGAAAACCGTATATTCCCTTCCTGTTCTCCCATGTTCTCTAGCTCATTGTGCATTCTTTCCAAAAATTGGGGCTTTTTAAAAATGCTGCAGGACACAGGACAAATTGTTAAAATTGGGACTGTCCTGTCAAAAGCGGAACGTCTGGTCACCTTACTCTGGGGGGCGGGGGCGCTACTTGTTTGTTCCAGACAGTTTGGCTCCTTCTGAGCTAATTGTTCTTGCCTAGAAGCAAGGGACAGAGCCAGTCTCCTTCTGATACCTTGCCCAGGAAAGGAGTAGGGAGTTTACATTAGCCTTTTCATTTCCAAATGAAGTTACATTAACCTCTTCATTCCCAAATGGAGTTACATTAACCTCTTCATTCCCAAATGGAGTTACATTAACCTCTTCATTCCCAAATGGAGTTACATTAA
>CAUYQV010165411.1:0-11542 GCA_963574575.1 Galagoides demidoff | reverse complement strand
ACACAGATCAACTTAAGCCGCACAGTGGACCAACTATCCAACTGTGCCATAGTCAATGCCTCCAAATTATAGCAGACTACCCAGGAGTTGATATTGCTTCAGGCAACGTACCAGGGGCTGCATTTATTTGTTTCAGCAAGGAGACTACTTACTCATTAACTTTATTATAACTCACACTCCATGAGACACCTGTTATATAAGTGGGCAACATACGTGAGTCAAAGGGAAATTGTGAATTACCATTCCTGCATCTTAGCTGGAAAATTTTTATTATAAAAAATTAAAATACTGCATATAGAACAATGTGCCACCCATGTAATCAAGACTCAGGCCGAAATGGAGCACTTACAGAATATATCATACGTTTGCTATGTACATCCACGAGAGAGATTGTCAACATTTCGGCTTTTATTGAAAGGAATGTCTTTCTTTTACTTAAAACTTCGATTCCTAAACTATATATCCTTAGGAATTATAATTCATTGATTTATACATTTTACTATCTTGTTAATACAGTCCTCTTGATTACTCTTTGCATTTTTTTTTCATTTTTACTTTCTACTTGTGTCCTTACATTTGCTATATGTATATAGTTGGAAATATATTTCCAGTCCAAAAACATCTTTCTCCAGAGAATTTAAAGCAACTGTTTTTAAGGCAACGATGTGAAAGCATCCATTACTGTCTGAATGCATTAGTTGTTTAATTCAGATAATTAATGATGAGAGTTCACATGGTCGAGGGGCAGGGAGTGAGTGGGAGACATTTCAATAATGTAGCTGAGTGTGTTAGCATCATTAGGCTTCAAAAAAAGAATTTGAATATTAAAGGTTCAGATCATGAATATGTTTATTCCATTTTAACAAGAAATTTCTTCATGCCTTAAAAATTTCATACAGTGTGGCTATAAAGTTTGTGTGCAATTTAAAATAGTGTGAAATTTAAAACTGCTCACGAACTTTATGGCTCCCCTGTGCATCTTACTATCTCTATGGTACTTTCTTTTGAATTAATTTCATTCATTTGTTGTTGTAGAGCTAATTATGGTATCACCTCTGGACTTTTGTCTATAACCTTTATCACATCAATAGATTTTATTTCTATTATTCAACTTCTGAGATTTGTGTGTGGCTTTTTAAAAAGCATAAATGAGTATTGCATTTTGTCAAATACCTTTTCTGTCTCTTTGAGATAATCATATGAGGTCTTTTTCTCTTTCACTTTCTAAGTGGTAAGTTATGTGGATTGATTTTCAAAATTTTGAAAGTAACTTTTGCCTTCCAGGGATTAAATTCTACTTAAGAAAGTAGCATTATCTTTTCTAGATATAGGTGAAATCAATGTGTTGTATTTTGCCATTTTTATGTGGTTTTATTTCAAGGTTATTTTTGCCTAATAAAACAAGTTTAGAAGTGTTCCTTTTTTTCTATATTTTCTGGAAAAGTTTATATACTATTTTTTCTTCAATATTTGACAGAATTTACCAGTGAAGTAATATAAGCTGCCTGGACCTTTCTTTTTCTTTTCTTCTTCTTCTTCTTCTTTTTTTTTTTTTTTTTTTTTTTTTTTTGAGACAGAGTTTTACTATGTTGCACTTGGTAGAGTGTTGTGGCATCACAATTCACAGCAAACTCAAACTCTTGGGCTTAAGCAATTCTCTTGCCTCAGCCTCCTAATTAGTTGGGACTACAAGTTCTGGCCACAGTGTTTGGCTATAATTTTTGTTCCAGTTGTCACTGTTGGCCTGGGCAGGGCTGAGTTCCAACCTGCCTGCCTCATACCCTAACCACTGAGCAATGGGCCTGGAGTTTTCTATGAAAAGTTACTTTATTGTCTTATTCAATGTCATCAATCAATATAGGGCAATTCAAATTTCTAATTTTTCATGGTATTAGTTTTGTTAAATTTTTTTTTAATATATCTAGAGAAAAGTTTAATAATTATTGTTTTCAGAAATGAACTTTTCCTTGCTTTTTATTATTCTTCTCATGTCTGTTTTCTAGTTCATTAATCGATGCTCTTATATTATTATTTTCCTTCTACTGAATTTGACATAATATACTCCTGTTTTCCTTGCTTTTCAAGAATATAAGAGTTTTATTTTTTTCTTTTCTAATTTCCAATGGAGAATGCATATTTTTTTCTGTCTATTTTTATCTTTCTCCATTTCAAATCAAAAGGCTTTTATAGGACTTTGAAAGTTAAATGTTAAACAACCATATTTACCATTGATATACACTTCAGAATAATGTATCAATATTTACTTAAAATGTTGCAAGACTGTGAAAACACTTACCTACTAGATAGACCATTTAACATGGAGAGGAAACGTTTATTACAATAGCAATGAATATGTTAAAAAAGTGATACAGGACAAGGTGGCCACACAACCTGCCTCCTCACCCCTGGCAGTGTTGAAGCTGCTGCAGCTGAAGGAACCAGCTTGCTGGAAGGGCCAGACACCTGCGGAGACATTGGCGCCTTGCTGTCCCATCCTGAGCACTTCTGGCTGGTCAAGTTCATGGATGCGCCATCCTGTCTCCTCATGTGAGTTTCCAGAGCCTGAGAGTTCAGGCATCTTGCTGCTGATTGGACAACTCACTGTAACTGATGAAGACCCATGCCCTAAAAGCTAATATTGAGTTCTGGCAAAACAACCGCCTACTATATAAACCACTGAGCAAAGGGCCCAAGGTTAGACCTTGGAGAGAGAGCAGGAGAGCTTGTTCCCCTCTTGGGTTCCCTGTGCCAGGAACTTTGGGATTTTTGTAAGTTTTAATTTTTGTTTCTGTGAATAAACCCTGTCTTACCACTGATCCTGTGTTCCGTGGATTCACTCGTAGAATCTCAGAGACCAAGAACCTGAAACACTGGCATCAGATTCTGCAAGCCAGCCAGTAGAGCAGGTGATGTATCAAAAATACACAGTGGTTTTCTTTAATGTATCTGATGCCATGTTTCTATTGCATAATTTTTATGAACATTTTCAAGTCATCTATCTGTGTTTTGTCTTTAAATTCAAATGACTTCAATCAGTAATTGATGTTTAATAATAATTTTTAACATTTTTCAAATGTGTCATTAGTAACTTGAAGAAATACTCAAGACCATACATTTAATTTAAACAGTCTTATAATAATGAGAATTGATAAACTCTCTTGGGTGAATTGGGGCATCTTAAATTAAGAGAGCATATCTGAAAAATTCTCTAAGGGAATTCCACACATTGAACTCTCATGGATATTCACTTATAGCACAAAAGCTTTTAATATTTTACTATATAAAGGATCCTTTAATAGAAAAAGAAATTTCAGAGATTAACAAAGTGTCCATGCATTAGCACACTGAAGAATTTTGCTATAAATTGAAATATCAAGTACAAGTAAATCAATAAATTGAAAACGTTACAGCAACATTAAGATTGAGTTCATGTGGTTGTTACTTAGTTGTTTAAGAGTGAAAAATTGGAGTTTATCATAACACAGAACAATTTAAAAGGCAGCAAAGATACTGAATAAAATAAAGAATAACTCATTATTGTAAGACACATAGATCATTTCTTAATGGAACCAAGGGTCATCAGGAAAATAAATCAAAGTGGTAGTAATCATCAAGGTTTGAAATAAAAACATTCAACATTGCCATATGTATCAACCATAGTTAGCAAAGTCCTTTAATATACCCCTATCATTTGTTTAATAACCATGTAAATAAAGGCATTATATCTGTGTGAACAGTTTCAATATCAGAATTTGAAGCTCTAATGTAATTTAACAGTGAAATAGAGTATAAATGAAAACAACTGTGATTTTACCAATAGTTTTCTCTTATCTAACTAGATCTCTTATCTATAGATCTTTATTAAGATCAATAAAGTTCATTTTTCCACTTAGGAAACATGTATATCAGAAATGTAATCCTCAAAATAGTTATTTTAAAAGAACAAAAAAGAATATGCCAAAACAACTTTGAAAAGGACTGATTCTACTAAGAAGAGCTAAAATTATGTTATGAGGGTGGTGCCTGTGCCTCAAAAGGGTAGGGTGCTGGCCCTATATGCCAGAGGTGGTGGGTTCAAACCCAACCCCGGCCAAAAAAAAAAAAAATGTGTTATGAGATTAAATATAAAATGTTATGTTTTCATTTTTACTAATATACTGTTGTACATTATATTTTAGAAGAATCAGAAATACACACATGATTAAATGTGTTCCATCTTGTTTCTTAGGAAAAAGTTCATTATTGCAACATTGGGATTTTTTTGTTCTTTAAAAGTGATTTTCTTTGACATCTGGGTTCACAGAAGAAAAAAACATCCTTACTAGACTTTAGAAAGTCATAAAGAGGTTAATGCAAAAAGAAAAAAAATAAAGATGTTTCAAGATAGACATTTGAAAAAGTCAGAATGCTTTCAATTTAAGGTTCAGGATCTGGTATACCCAAGTTTTACGTGTCCCATGAGATATTTCTTTAGCCAAAACATTTTAGGTTTAGACTCTATGTCTCTTACCTAAAAATCTTCAGTTAATAAAATTTACACTATCCTTTCACAGATCTTGAAGATTTCAATAAGTTTATTTTTTTTATTAAATCCCCCTCATTTAAAGGGCACAAATAAGAAATCAAACAACATGAGGAAAGTAACGTCAGAAGGAGGAAGAATGAAATTAGTGTGTTTAAATAAACTATAATATTTTCTATTATAAATATACATAAAGTAATAATTTAAGAAGTCAAACTATAAACTTGGTGAGCCCTATCTATATATAGGGTAAAATTTAAGTTAAAGGAAAGCTATATATAGATAGGGTTCATCATAGTTCTTCATGTGGACACCAAGAATATGGAAACAGTGAATTTGAGAAAATTAAAAATATTCTGGAGAAATGGTAAAGATGAAGTAGATATACGTTATGTTCTTTTGAAACTATTTTTATTAAAGTAATGGATTTTTTAAAAGAAAAATATATGTTTTGAGAGAAACTAAAACATAGTGTTTTTAAAATTTCAACAATGAAACTGAAGAAGAAAAAGTTTTAACTTGGTAACTAAAAAAAATCATAATATTCTGCTTCTGAGATATAACATAAAAGCAATTTTGAGTTTAAGAATCAATATAGATGAATTCTTACATAACTTAAAAAATTATACAAAAGCATTTGTAAACTCATGATTTCTATAGAACAATCATGTTAGAATCAAATAAAATAAATTGATTTAGCAGATTTATTTTGTGAGGAGAAAAGATTAGAAATGGTCCAAAGAACAGCTGATTTATATAATAGTTTAGATAAGTCACTTAATTTTTACTTATTTACATATACCTTATTATTATTTGTTATGTCTCAGGCCTTAAATCTATAAATATACAGATCCACTGACCTCAAAGCCCTAAAACCAGAAATAATACAGTACAGGGAAAATATAATAGTCTTGGTAACCAAAGGAGCCTGAATTCAAATCTTGTTTCTGAAGTTAAACTGATATATAACTATCTGTTTACCAATAGTTTACCTACTCACAAGACTAGGTCTATCTTACTGTAAATTTGGGAATACAGTTAAGTGTCTCTTAAAGAGGTATAAGGACATATTAAAAGAAAAAGAAAAACTTCTCCTTAGACCCCAAGTAATTGGATAACCTAGTTAAAATGGATGGATTCCTAAAAACACACCACCTTTTAACAATGAATCATGAAGAAATATAAAAGCTGAACAGAATTATAACTTTTAAGCAGATTGAATCAGTGATCAAAATGCTTCCAACAGGGAAAAGCCAAGGACCAGCTGGTTTCACTGGTAAATTTTACTGAACCTTTAAGGAAGAATAAATGCTAATTTTTCTCAAAACCTTCCAAAAAATTGAAGGGAAAGGAACACTTCCAAATACATTTTATAAGGCAAGTGTTACATTTATACTAGAGCCACAAAAAATTCACTATAAGAACACTGTAGGTCAATTTCCCTGGTGAGCAACCATGTAAAATTATTTAACAAAATACTAGGAAACCAAATATAATACAATACGTCAGGACCATACTGCATGACCAAGTGCCATTTGTCTCACCATCCGACATGCTAGCTATGGTGTATTAGCAAAAGGCTTTTTTTTTTAAACATATACATGTGTTTATTAGGTTTCCACTTTTTGCCCTCACAATTAGCTAAAGGCTTTTCCTGGCATGTTATTTGTGGGCTTTTCTTACCTAAAAGTCCATAGCTAACATCTTGCTCTATGGTTAAAAAGAGAAAGAAAACAATAAAAACTTGGGTTTTTTCTTTCTTTTTTGTATTTTTTTCCCCCTGATATCATAAACAAGGCAAAGATACCCACTGTCACCATTTTTACTGAGCATAGTACTGCAAGTCCTATCTAGCGGGATTAGGCAACTAAAGAAATAAAAGGCATCAAAAAGGAGAAAAGGAAGAAAAAATATATGCTTATTGTAGATGACATGCTCATATGAACAGAAAACCAAAGATTCCACAAAAAGTCCTGTTAGAACTGATAAAATCAGTAAAATGAGAGAATATAAAACTGACATACTACATGAGTAGTATTTCTATACACTAGAAATGAATGATCTGAAAAGGAAATTTAGAAAATAATCTCATTTACAGTGACATCAACAACAATAAAAAACTTAGGAATAAACCAAGAAGGCAAATGTCTTGTATACTTAAAACTATCAAATGCTAATGAAAGAAAACCCCTTTATATAAGGGGTATATAAAATGAAAATAATCCCATATTCAAGGTGACACCCCTGGCTCAAGGATTAGGGTGCTGGCCCCATAGGCTGAGGGTGGTGGGTTCAAACCCAGCTCTGGCCAAAAAACTGCAAAAAACAAAACAAAACAAAAGATAATAATCCCACATTCATGGATTAGAAAAGATTATTATTAAAATATCTGTACTAATAAAAACAATGTATTTCAATGCACTCCCTATCAAAATTCTCATGGAATTTTAACCAAAATAGAAACAATAATCCTAAAATTTATATGAAACCACAAAGAACAAAAGATTCCAAATACTCAAAAAATTAGTTTTTATTTAATTTTTAAAATACATTCACAAGTGGCTCACTAATTATTGGAATTTTCTATTGATAACACCTTGTTAATTCTGAAAGGATCGAAGTGGTGTCTCATTGTGAATTTATTTTGCATTCCCCTGATGATTAGTGCTCATTTTCATATGTTTATTGGCCATTTGAATTATCTTATTTTGAAAGTATATGTTCTTGTCTTTTGCACACTTTCTGACTTTTTTGTTTGTTTTTTATTGCTTCTTCATTTGAGTTCTTTGTAGATTCTGGACTTTGGTCCTTTGTCAGATGAATAGTTTGCAAATATTTTCTCCCATTGTGTAGGTTGTCTCTTACTATGTTGATGATTTCCTTCGCTGTGTAGAAACTTTCAAGGGTTATTAAGTCTAATTTATTTATTTTTGTGGTGCTATATTAGCTTTTTGGTCTTTATCACAAATCCTTTAAATCCTTTGCTTAGGCTAATGTCCGAAAAGTCTTTCCTAGGTATTATTTTTTTCTCTAGCCTGATTGCTCTGGCTGGGACTTCTGTTACTATTTTGTATTAACGTGGTGACAGTGGGCATGCTTGTCTTGCTGCAGTGCTTAGAGGGAATGCTTTGCTCCCTTGATATGATGTCGGCTATGGGCTTTTTGCATGTGGCTTCTATAGTTTCTTCTGTGCCTAGTTTGTGGAAGGCTTTTTTTCACGAAAGAGTGCTGGATTTTATTGTTTTCTTCTGCATATACATATTGAGACGATCATATTGTCTCCGTGTTTCTGTTTATGCAGTGACTCATATTTATTAACTTGTATATGTTGAGCTATCCTTGAATCTCTGGGATGAAACCCCTTGTTCATGGTGATTTATCTTTCTGACCGGCTGTTGCATTTGGTTTGCTAGTATTTTGCTGAATATTTTAGCACCTATGTTCCTAAGAGATAGTGATCTGTAGTTTTCCTTTGTTGTTTCCTTTCCTAGATTGGGTATGAAGATGATGATGGCATCAGAGAATGATTTAGAGAGGATTTTTTCCTTTTAGATGCTTTTAGATGTTATAAAACAGTTTCTGTATGCTAGTACCAGAATTTTTTTGTATTTTAGTAGAATTTGGTTGTGAATTCACTTGGTCCTAAGCTTTTGTTTCTTATTTTTACCTGCTATTATGTGTATATATATATATGTATTTTTTTTAATTACTGCTTCAATCTTGTTTTGCATTATTGGTCTGTTAAGAATTTCTGTTTCTTCCTGACTAAGGCTTGGAAGTTGTATAATTCTAGAATATTATCCATTTCATCCAGATTTTCTAATTTGTTAGTATAGAGGTTTTTATAGTATTCACGGATAATATTTTGCATTTCTGCAGTATCAGTTGTAATATATCACTCTTCATTTCTGATTGAATTTATTACTAGTTTCTTTCTACTGTGCTTTTTAAATTTTTTTTTAAGTTTCAGTAGGAAAGTGTTAAGAAAGCTTTATTAAAACCATATAATTATTTTGAGTTACATTACTCTGCTTTATGCAAATAATAGGCATGTATCAATGAAGTCACATTTACCAAATTGAACATTAGATATAAGTTTTTTTTTATTAAATGATAGCTGTGTACATTAATGCAATCACGGGGTACAGTGTGGTGTTTTCATATACAGTTTGAAATATTTTCATCAAACTTGTTAACATAGCCTTTATGTCATTTTCTTAGTTATTGTGTTAAGATGTTTATATTCTACTTTTAGAAAGATTCACTTGTACCCTTGTAAGATAAACCATAGAGGTGATCCCACCAATCACCGTCCCTCTACCCATCCACCCTCACTCCCCTCCCTACTCTCCAATCCCATATTCTTATTCTATAATTAGGTTATAGCTTTCATATGAAAGCTATAAATTAGTTTTATAATAGGGCTGTATACATTGGATACTTTTTCTCCCATTCTTGTGATACTTTGCTAAGAAGAATATTTTCTAGCTCCACTCACATAAACATGAAAGGCGTAAAGTCTCCATCTTTCCTTATGGCTGCATAGTATTCCATGGTTGTACATATACCACAGTTTATTGATCCATCCTTGGATTGATGGGCACTTGGGATTCTTCCATGACCTGGCTTCTATGAATTGGGCTGCAATAAACATTCTGATACAAATATCTTTGTTGTAATGTGGTTTTTGGTCTTCTGGACCAAATACCTAATAAAGGAATTACAGGATCAAGTGGCAGGTCTATTTTTAGTTCTCTAAGTGTTCTCCAGACATCTTTCCAAAAGGAACGTATTAGTTTGCACTCCCACCAGCAGTATAGAAGTGTTCCCTTTTCTCCACATTCATGCCTGTATCTCTGGTTTTGGGATTTTGTGATATGGGCTAATCTTACTACGGTTAGGTGATATCTCAAAGAAGTTTTGATTTGCATTTCTCTGATTATTAAGAAATGGTGAGCATTTTTTCATATATCTGTAGGCCATGTGCCTATCTTCTTTAGAGAAATTTCTTTTCAAGTCCCTTGCCTCACAGCAACCACTGACTTTCCTGTTCCTGGCACCTGGGTCAGGCGGGTGCAGAACTGCTTGCTAGACCTTCAGGCAGCCCCTGAGTTGCCTGCTCCTAGAACCTGAGTTGGCCAGGCCCAAAACCACTTGCTAGTCCCACATGTGCACCCCACAGACCGTGACAGAGTTACCCGCCCCCAGCACCTGTGCCAGGTGGGCCCAGAACTGCCTGCTAGAGCCGTATGCTCCCAGCATCCCTGGACAGGGGCCTGAGAATTATGAGAGTACTGTCAGTTGAGAGGGAATTGCACTAGAATAGTGGTGTCCCGAGGCGAAGAACAGCAGCAGCAGTAGCAACAGGAACAATAAGGCTCTACAGGACAGACACACTCTGCCTCTCTGGTCAACCAGAGGAAGCTGGCACCTTCTCCAGTGACAACCACTGACTGAATGGTTCTGATACAGACTCCAAACGATGTAAATTCAGCATGGGGTGGAATCAGTGGAAATACTCTGGCAACTTGGATAACCAGAGTAGATCAACTCCCACAACGAAAAATGGGGCAGATGCAATTGAAGACCCCATCCATAAACACAGGCTAAGATGTCAGAAATCGAGTTCAGAATTTGGATAGCAAATAATATTAACAGAATGGAAGAAAGGAGGGAATTAGAACTTCAAGAAATTATTTAAAAGATGTCTCAAGAAATTATTTAAAAGATATTTTAATAATTCAATGATTTCAAAGATAAAATGACCAAATATTTTGAAACATTGAGGCAAGAGTTTGTAGCCCTCAAAGATCTGAAAAATATGGTAGAATCTCTCAGTAACAGAATGGAACAGGCAGAAGAAAGGATCTCTGACATTGAAAACAAAGCTTTTGAAGGAGCCCAAGCACTCAAAGATGAAAAGAAATGGAAAGCAAAAACAGAACTTTCTCTCAGAGAACTCTGGGATAATTTGAAGAAAACTAATATTCACCTTATAGGAATCCCTGAAGGCAACAAAGTTGCTTCATAAAACACAGAGACTCTTCTGCATGAAATTATGAAGGAGAACTTTCCAGACGTGCCAAGAGATTCTGAAATTCAGATAGCAGATAGTTTCAGAAACCCAGCATGACTCAGCATAAACAAGACATCCCCCAGGCACATCATAATTAACTTCACTAAAGTTAGTATGAAAGAGAAAATCTTGAAAGAAGTGAGACATAAGAAATCCATAACCTACAAGGGGAAGAATATTAGAATAACTGCAGATCTCACTGCTAAAACCTTTCAGGCAAGAAGAGGGTGGTCATCGACATTTAATCTCTTAAAAGAAAGTAACTTTCAGCCCAGGATCCTAAATCCAGCTAAACTGAGTTTCATTCATGATGGAGAAATTAAATACTTTAATGACATCCATGCATTGAAGAAATTTTCCATAACTAAACCGTCTCTCCAGGATATTCTCAGACCTATCCTCCATAATGACCAGTGCAATCCTCCACCACAAAAGTAAACTAACTCAGAAACTATTGATCAAACTCCAACTTCTACAGTGGTGAAAGAATTAAAAACGTCCATTGGACTTTTGAACAACTTGATACCTAAAATTTTATCAGGCTTATCAATAATTTCAATCAATGTGAATGGCTTAAATTGTCCTCTAAAGAGGCACAGATTGGCTGATTGGATACAGAAACTCAGACTGGACATCTGTTTTATTCAAGAATCGCATCTTACTTGAAAAGATAAATATAGACTCAGGGTGAAGGGATGATCATCTATATTCCGGCACATGGAAAGCAGAAAAAAAGTAGGTGTTACAATTTTATTCGCAAATACAATAGGAGTTAAACCAACAAAAATAAGCAAGGATAAGGATGGCCATTTTATATTTGTTAAGGGTAATACTCAATATGATGAAATTTCAATTACCAATATTTATGCACCCAACCAGAATGCACCTCAAACTATAAGAGATACTAACAGGCATGAGCAACTTGATCTCTTCCAGTTCTATCA